>JAZHYW010001966.1:0-10687 GCA_037355805.1 Ixodes ricinus | reverse complement strand
CGAAATTATGATATCCAAGCTCAATTTTCGGGTAAACGCGCATATCTCCTGCCCAAAGACTAGAACCCCGGCTTGGGCCAAACCCGAGTTATAGGATAGTTTCATCCCTCTATATTGGCATACCGCTGAGAGCAATTGTCTGTATCGCCTAATTACTCGCGTGTCACGTCATTAAAGAGGAGCCGAACGGTTAAAATGTCGAAATTATGATATCCAAGCTCAATTTTCGGGTAAACGCGCATGTTTCCTGCCCAAAGACTAGAACCCCGGCTTGGGCCAAACCCGAGTTATAGGATAGTTTCATCCCTCTATATTGGCATACCGCTGAGAGCAATTGTCTGTATCGCCTAATTACTCGCGTGTCACGTCATTAAAGAGAAGCCGAACGGTTAAAATGTCGAAATTATGATATCCAAGCTCAATTTTCGGGTAAACGCGCATATCTCCTGCCCAAAGACTAGAACCCCGGCTTGGGCCAAACCCGAGTTATAGGATAGTTTCATCCCTCTATATTGGCATACCGCTGAGAGCAATTGTCTGTATCGCCTAATTACTCGCGTGTCACGTCATTAAAGAGAAGCCGAACGGTTAAAATGTCGAAATTATGATATCCAAGCTCAATTTTCGGGTAAACGCGCATGTTTCCTGCCCAAAGACTAGAACCCCGGCTTGGGCCAAACCCGAGTTATAGGATAGTTTCATCCCTCTATATTGGCATACCGCTGAGAGCAATTGTCTGTATCGCCTAATTACTCGCGTGTCACGTCATTAAAGAGGAGCCGAACGGTTAAAATGTCGAAATTATGATATCCAAGCTCAATTTTCGGGTAAACGCGCATGTTTCCTGCCCAAAGACTAGAACCCCGGCTTGGGCCAAACCCGAGTTATAGGATAGTTTCATCCCTCTATATTGGCATACCGCTGAGAGCAATTGTCTGTATCGCCTAATTACTCGCGTGTCACGTCATTAAAGAGGAGCCGAACGGTTAAAATGTCGAAATTATGATATCCAAGCTCAATTTTCGGGTAAACGCGCATGTTTCCTGCCCAAAGACTAGAACCCCGGCTTGGGCCAAACCCGAGTTATAGGATAGTTTCATCCCTCTATATTGGCATACCGCTGAGAGCAATTGTCTGTATCGCCTAATTACTCGCGTGTCACGTCATTAAAGAGAAGCCGAACGGTTAAAATGTCGAAATTATGATATCCAAGCTCAATTTTCGGGTAAACGCGCATGTTTCCTGCCCAAAGACTAGAACCCCGGCTTGGGCCAAACCCGAGTTATAGGATAGTTTCATCCCTCTATATTGGCATACCGCTGAGAGCAATTGTCTGTATCGCCTAATTACTCGCGTGTCACGTCATTAAAGAGGAGCCGAACGGTTAAAATGTCGAAATTATGATATCCAAGCTCAATTTTCGGGTAAACGCGCATGTCTCCTGCCCAAAGACTAGAACCCCGGCTTGGGCCAAACCCGAGTTATAGGATAGTTTCATCCCTCTATATTGGCATACCGCTGAGAGCAATTGTCTGTATCGCCTAATTACTCGCGTGTCACGTCATTAAAGAGAAGCCGAACGGTTAAAATGTCGAAATTATGATATCCAAGCTCAATTTTCGGGTAAACGCGCATGTTTCCTGCCCAAAGACTAGAACCCCGGCTTGGGCCAAACCCGAGTTATAGGATAGTTTCATCCCTCTATATTGGCATACCGCTGAGAGCAATTGTCTGTATCGCCTAATTACTCGCGTGTCACGTCATTAAAGAGAAGCCGAACGGTTAAAATGTCGAAATTATGATATCCAAGCTCAATTTTCGGGTAAACGCGCATGTTTCCTGCCCAAAGACTAGAACCCCGACTTGGGCCAAACCCGAGTTATAGGATAGTTTCATCCCTCTATATTGGCATACCGCTGAGAGCAATTGTCTGTATCGCCTAATTACTCGCGTGTCACGTCATTAAAGAGAAGCCGAACGGTTAAAATGTCGAAATTATGATATCCAAGCTCAATTTTCGGGTAAACGCGCATGTTTCCTGCCCAAAGACTAGAACCCCGACTTGGGCCAAACCCGAGTTATAGGATAGTTTCATCCCTCTATATTGGCATACCGCTGAGAGCAATTGTCTGTATCGCCTAATTACTCGCGTGTCACGTCATTAAAGAGGAGCCGAACGGTTAAAATGTCGAAATTATGATATCCAAGCTCAATTTTCGGGTAAACGCGCATGTTTCCTGCCCAAAGACTAGAACCCCGGCTTGGGCCAAACCCGAGTTATAGGATAGTTTCATCCCTCTATATTGGCATACCGCTGAGAGCAATTGTCTGTATCGCCTAATTACTCGCGTGTCACGTCATTAAAGAGAAGCCGAACGGTTAAAATGTCGAAATTATGATATCCAAGCTCAATTTTCGGGTAAACGCGCATGTTTCCTGCCCAAAGACTAGAACCCCGACTTGGGCCAAACCCGAGTTATAGGATAGTTTCATCCCTCTATATTGGCATACCGCTGAGAGCAATTGTCTGTATCGCCTAATTACTCGCGTGTCACGTCATTAAAGAGGAGCCGAACGGTTAAAATGTCGAAATTATGATATCCAAGCTCAATTTTCGGGTAAACGCGCATATCTCCTGCCCAAAGACTAGAACCCCGGCTTGGGCCAAACCCGAGTTATAGGATAGTTTCATCCCTCTATATTGGCATACCGCTGAGAGCAATTGTCTGTATCGCCTAATTACTCGCGTGTCACGTCATTAAAGAGGAGCTGAACGGTTAAAATGTCGAAATTATGATATCCAAGCTCAATTTTCGGGTAAACGCGCATGTTTCCTGCCCAAAGACTAGAACCCCGGCTTGGGCCAAACCCGAGTTATAGGATAGTTTCATCCCTCTATATTGGCATACCGCTGAGAGCAATTGTCTGTATCGCCTAATTACTCGCGTGTCACGTCATTAAAGAGGAGCCGAACGGTTAAAATGTCGAAATTATGATATCCAAGCTCAATTTTCGGGTAAACGCGCATATTTCCTGCCCAAAGACTAGAACCCCGACTTGGGCCAAACCCGAGTTATAGGATAGTTTCATCCCTCTATATTGGCATACCGCTGAGAGCAATTGTCTGTATCGCCTAATTACTCGCGTGTCACGTCATTAAAGAGGAGCCGAACGGTTAAAATGTCGAAATTATGATATCCAAGCTCAATTTTCGGGTAAACGCGCATGTTTCCTGCCCAAAGACTAGAACCCCGACTTGGGCCAAACCCGAGTTATAGGATAGTTTCATCCCTCTATATTGGCATACCGCTGAGAGCAATCATATCTGTATCGCCTAATTACTCGCGTGTCACGTCATTAAAGAGGAGGTGAACGGTTAAAATAGCGAAATTACGCTCTTCAAGCTCAATCTTTGGACAAAGGCGTATGTTTCGTGTCCATTCCCAACTCGTGTCATACCTGTGTTAGATTATAGGACTTTTTATGTACAACAGCATATCACCTAGAACAATTCCATATTTCGTCTTATTACTCGAGCTATATGTCACTAAACTTTAGGCTGGGCAGCTAAAACGCGAATATATTATCTGCAACCAGAATTCGACATTTTGGTTAGTAATGTCTGTGAACAATGAAACGCATGGCATCAAGGGTTATTGCATGTTTTGTCTAATTACTCGAGGTTTGCGTCATTAAAATAAATTTAGACTAGGCAGCTGAGAACGCGAAAGTAATATATCGAAGCTGACTCGGCACTCGCATACACATCTCTTTGGAAAGGGCCTAATACCCAATTCACACGATCGTAAAGGTACCTTTAGCTAAGGAACCTTTATTCTCTGCGGCCAATCAATTAACGATCTTCCGCGCGTTGCGTGTTCTCGCGACCCAAGAGCACGGGTTGATCCGCCGATAGGAAAGGGATTTGTGTTAAAGGTACCTTTATGTTGATTGTGTGAATAGGGTATAAAACACGTCCCAATATACTGACATTATCGTAGTATTTTATTCTAAATATACTGGGAACACAAATGTGGCAATCTACCACTTATTTTCACTGGATTTGTAATTCAAACACAGGCTCTGCTGGCGAGAACATCGAGAAGCCAGTCATGAACCAAAAAATATAGGCGTAATTATGCAGTGAATGAAGTAGGAATTCGCTGAAATCAAAAACTAAGGGAGGTAAAAAATGAACCTCGTCAAACTTGTTAGACTCGCATAAAACAATAACGCTGTCTAAATAACCTTTTCTTTTGTGGGTGTGAAAAAGATTAGGTGCTTGCTTGCAAAAAGAGCACGTGCTCGATTTCAAATAAGGAAATAAGGCAAATAATTCGTTCCGAATTAGTAAAAAATAAACGGTCTTTGTCTTGTTTTCGGTTTTGTGTGGGTTCGGTTCGACAACCTGCCCGAGAAGCCCACGCTCACGCTCGGAAATAAAATCTATTATTTTGTTGTTTTTCTTGATAAAGAAAAACAGCAATTTTAACGCGAAACTCTTTTAGACTGATGGTAAGTTTGTAACTTTGGTGGTTTTTGTTACGTCTCTGGTTCTGCATTGCCAAACGTCAAAAAACTGTGGTGCTATCTTCGCACTGGCCTTGAACTTGCTGCCTTGTTCCGTGTCCTCCCGTGAGTGGGCGAGAGAGGTGTGTGTGTGTGTGTGTGAAGGGGGGGGGGAACAAAAAAAAAGTAGCGGCGTTTTTTTTTTTTATGATGCATTTTTTAATGTTTTTTTTAGCTGAAACGCAATCTGCTCCGGAACGCCGCTGGAGGAAGCTACTTGACGCCACTGTGTTTTCTGTCACAGCGTTTTGGGAAAGATTACGTCTCCCCTCCTTCCTAGCAAGGTGACCGTGAGCACGGATCAGGGAATGTTTACTTAAAGAAGGATCTTAAAGGGAACAGTGCTTTTTGTGTTGTCATTGATCTCTTTACAACAAGAAAAAGAAAGGTATTTTTTTTATATATTTTGTTCGAAAACCGGTTACGCTGAATCTTCTTAAAGGGGGAAGGGGGGGGGGTACAACGATATCCGGACTGCGGTGAAATATTTGTGAAAGTTGCCCTCTGACACTGGTGAAGTAAAGGACAGAAAACCGATTTCGCCTGCGTGTCCTGGTTGTTGTGAAGAAAAAAAAAGAAAAAGCTAAATATTGGCATTTTTGGCACCCCTCAACTCACTAGCTCCCAGTCTTCAGGGTCACACCTGGTCCCCCTCCCAGTGACGTAATTCGGAGTGCCGGTGTAGCCTCCCGCATGCTCTCTCAGAGGACGCTTCCTCTCCCTCTCTCCGCTGACATTAGCAGGCGTTATGATGCAGCTTAGAGCCGAGCGAGGTCACGTAATCTTTTCGCCGTGGTTCCTTCGGCTATCACTTGCGGCTGCAGGTGGGGAAAAAGCTCGACTTTGGCTTTGCGATTATGCAGCGGAATTGCGACATTTTTAATGAAGGAGATGTTTTCCCTCACTCCCTAACACGATAAACAACGTAAAAATGACGAGATGCAAATTATTTTAATGTTAAAATCGTTGCACCGCCCCTTTAAGAACTTCGCTGTAACATCGACATCTGAAAGTTGTACGACCCCAGTTATAGTAGCAGCGTGTGAGCTTTCTAGAAACGCAGTTCCTGCAGCACATAACTTTCTTCGTGCTTGAGCGTTGTTCTCAAGGTATTCACATTAGACGGTGGGCCTATCCTGCCAAAGTAGCATGCCGCCTGTCTGGTCTCTACATTTTTATTCTTCTAATCCCCCTTTCCTATCGCCAGTGACATGTAAACCTTGAGAGTCATGAACAGCTACGTCGATTTGTCACTCCTTGTTTAAATAAAAAAAAAAGACTTTTTTAGGTCAAACAAAGGCGAGGCGATCTCCAATCGAACACGTTTTTGCCGGATGCGCCCTCTGCTGTTGTAGGCGTCTAGCTTACAATGATAAGAAAAAAATATACTTCGTGACAACGCTGGGAAATCTAGGGGAGCGCATAAGTAATGCCGCAATAAAACCTGGGTTGGCTTCATGCGCCCTTGCCTTTGAGTTGTGAATTAGGATACTCGTGCGTGTATTTATATTGAGTTGTTTGTTATTTTATCAAAAAGCATATATTTCTTTCTACACAACTTTTGTTAAACCATATCAAGCAGAATTTAAATATACGCTGTTTTCTTTTTTCTCTGGTTGACGCTTATGTTTATGGTGCTGGGTTCACTGGCAAGACAGGGCAAAATGTCATGTGATTAATGCCCGTATCCTGAGACCCGCGATATGGGCAGAGTTGATAGAAAAAGCAAAAGAAAGCTTCGCAATGAGAGTAAAGAGAAAACGTCAGTATTTGAATAAAATGTTTACCGGTGACGCTTTTTAGTATAATATGCGAATTTCTACGGTTCACACAAAGCAAATGAGTATTTCCTGCATACCCCTGGACGGTCACAAACAAAAAGGGTGACAGTCACGGTGACGTCCCTCCTTTTGGCCTGGAGCTTGGGAAGCACAGTGGGTCTAACCCTTCGGACAGAGTGCGTCACAAGCACGGTCGCAAAGTCTGACCGCTTGCGCAACGTTCGGAAGCGAATCCTTAGTAACGTTTATGTTATTAGCCAGATATCAGCGCTTTCGGTTTAAGAAAAGAAAGAGAAGTAGGGCTGGACGTCTATTAATACTTTAAAGCCGACTAACCTGCACCCACATCTCAATTTCACTGCATGGTTGAGTTTGCCTTTTACGCCTGTCGAAAAAGGACCCCACTGTGTCCAGCTTCGCCTCAAAAAGCACGCGAGTCATCAATAGAAATTAACCATTTGCACCACAAACACAAAAGCTTGCAAGTCAAGACGGATGACAGACAGCCGGAAGCAGCGCTACTTTTCGAAATGTTAACTACGACTACATTGCCACTCCAAACTCGAAGCCTGCAGCAGGGGTTTCCCCAGGATTCTAATCAAGGGGGGTGTCCCAATGGCTCGGGGGGGGGGGGAGGCGATGCGAGGCGAGGCTAGATAAAATATAAAACTGTTCCTTTTTTAGTCCACTAGCTAAATTACAGACGTCTATTAACCAAATGCTCATACCCGTAATGTATGTTTCCCTTTCTCTATATATACACCTGAGAGGTGGTGTTTTCTACTTAATCTGAAAAAAAGAATTTTATTTTTTCCTTTTTTAGATTTAAGGGAGGGTGTCCAGGAAAACTAGGGGGGGGGCGTACACCCCCCCCTAGGGGGGTCTGGGGAAATCCCTGGCCTGCAGTCTTCGAAAATCATGAGACGCTCATTTCCGCCTAGCGTTGGGCAGGCGGAGATGTGGATCTACTCATCGTGAATTCCACTCGTCGTTTTGGAGCGCGCCGAGAGTAGACGAGACTCTGAGATGGAGCACGCGATCCGAATGGAGTCGCTTCGCCTCCGAATCCCCTGTGGAACATGGCCACTCCTCCGGGATCGGCGGATGCCTTCCCGTCATTCACTTTCCCGATGTCGAAGCACATGCTTTCGCAGTCGCGGCGCGAAGTTAATCATGACCTGAAAGATTCGTGTCGATAAGCGATGCGCATCAGCGTAGCCCACTTGCCTCTTCATTGTAATACTCGTGAACGGTGTCCAAGTACGTCACGATTTTCAGCCTCTTCTGCGGATGGCCGAGAAGGCAGTCGAGTTCATACGAGGCATACCAGCAATCCTTGTCGTCGTGCTATCCGTGCCGCTGCTACTGGAGGAGCTGCTCGATCAACTTGACGACCAACTGTCATCAGGCAGCTGCAGCAGTAAAGCGGGCGGCACTTCGCGAGCGGCCATTAGGAATTCTTCCGAGGCGAGATGCCCGGCGAGAAAGGAAGTGGCGTGTCCGCGCCGAGGGCTGGCGAGGCTGGCTTCCGGTCAAATCCGCTGAAATCGGCGGAGCGACTTTTCTCGTATCCAGATCGAAATCTGGAGTGGGAGCTGATCCAAAACGACAAGTGGAACAGGCCCGTCTCAAACCCCATCGCCAAGTGAAATAGGCGGGCTCCAGTAAAGTCGATCCCGGCGCGCTCCAAAACGACCAGTTGAATTCGCCATAAGGCGAGGCCTCTATGGGATGCGAGTCACGTGACAATACATGGATAATGCTGTGTTGAAATTGGTGCCGCGGAAAATGCATCTGTTATCGAAGTTATAAGTTACGAAACTAATACCTTTACTTCGTGTGTATGAATATTTAGACTGCTCGAATATTTTCAGGCATCCAAAGGGCGACAGGTCTCTAGTCGGTGGATTAGAAATTCAGCCAGTGCAGTACGACTGCTGTCCTGGGGTCTTTAACGTGCCTCACGCAGTAGTGACACACGACAACATGCCGGTGCGATGATATACTTCTGTTTCACTTTACGTGCGAGCGAAACCGAAGCTAGACGCTCGAGTATGCTACCCTGAACAGTGCTTGCACTGCGCGAGTGCGCGTGCTTAGCAAATTCAAAGCACGCAGCTCGCTCTCGTAGCTTCTGCTGCGCTGACACTTAAAAAAAAAACGGAGTATAATTCGCGCTTTGAATGTGCTTGCTAAGCACGTGCACGTGCAGATCAAGCATCGTCCCGGACCCAAGCCCGCGCTTGAAGCGAGCGCGTAGATCGAGAGCTTGCCCTGCAGAACCCAAATATCATGATTTTAGTCGTTTAGTTCCAACCCTGCCCGTTTGGGTCTAGATGAGCATCGTACCGCCGTGAGGTTGTGTATCATTACTGGGTAATGTGCGTTACAAAATCCAGACTATACTCTCTTATGCTGGTCCGCACGGACACTATGAGCCACCTCGGGCAATCTAGCACAACCAGCGGGACACGCGGTTTCGCTACGTGCCGTCCTGAGAAGCCAGGAGGTCAGTGACACGTCATCAGCGCTCAATATGCTCTTATGGGTCGTAGCGTCCGCTGCGGTTTATTTTAGGATGAAACGGAGTACAAGTTATACTGCAATGCATTGGCGTCGCCAGAAAAAAAAAAAATATATATATATATATATTTTTTTTTTTGGGGGGGGGGGGTTGTTTTAAGGTGGTGATGCAATCACACGCACACATACGAAAAAATATAGTATATATATATATATATATATATATATATATATATATATATATATATATATATTCAAGTAATTTCGGGGAATGTTCTGACACCTGAACACCCCCCCCCCCCCCCCCCCTCGGCTACGCGCCTGCTGCAATGGTTAAATTTCTCATCAGCATCGTAGAGGCAACTGATTAGTGACAAGTGACTATCGCCCCTTGATTATTTCACAAGCACCGCGCTGTCTGAATATCCACAAACACCAAGTTATGTTTCCAAAGACGCAACGGTGTTTGTGCCTGACTACAGCTTCTTAAAGCCCTTCGTTCTATGTCTAACGTGCCGCTTGAGCAGACGAATTTTGCTACTGGGCATGCGTCACCGTAGAATTGCTCGCGTTTACGTGCCAGTTTTATGACAAAATATTTCTAAAGCCTTCCGACTATTGCGTATTACATGTTTCTAGGACAAAGCAATTGTGCTTGCCCCTTTTGAGTTACCGCATCTCACAATATCTTCAACATTACTGTTATCCGGCACGTCGTCTTTGCAGCCCGAGTTGCGCCATTTACCACTGCCGAATTCATCGCTTCACTGTTTTAAACACAGAACCTTTTGTATGTTTGGTTTCACCAGAAATCTGTCTTTATGTATGTACACTAAAGTCACGACACCTCGCGTTTGGTGAGAAAATATAATTTTATTCATATCTATGCAATGCAAACTACTAATCAATCGCTTCATAGGACACTAGCCTCCGAGCCCGTTTTCAGACACAAGATTCCAGTCTCGACCGTTTTTAGTGTTTCTTGCTAGCAAAGTGGGCAGAGTCGGTCAAGCGATACAAAATTAGGTTGGAGAATCTTTTTCTTTTTTTTTCAAATTCTCTAAAGTGTAATTAGTTCCGTTATATTGGGCTCATCCACTGACAGGCTTAATTTTTTTATATCTTATTCCACCGTCGGAACACCATCGCTCCAACTAAAACAGCCATGTTTCCTCTCCACTGCGTACGAAATGCTCGAGGGTACGCACCATCGTATATCGGGTCCTTCTCTCTCCTTTTGTCCGCACTGTTGGAGCTTATAGGTAGGAGAATCAATATTATTTTTTTAAAGAAAAATTACGCAGGTGAGCCAGCCAGGAACTGACGTAATCGTGATCCCCTCCCCCTCCCTAAAAAAAGAAAAAAGAAGCGGACAACAGGACACAGAGTGACAGAATCACAGAAGATCCAGTTAATACGTTGGATTTGAAAGTAACACTACGGACCATACAGCTCCCTGGAAAGCTCACCTGTTAATCTATATTCATCTTAAAGAGACGGTTTTGAAACTTTGCCGTGTCCTTCACATGGTCTTTATTTTTTTAAAGAAAAACGTACGCTTTGCGCTTCCAGTTCTGCTCAGTTCCTCATTTCCAATATCGCTCCGGATTTTACGTTACCCCAAGGTAACTGCCGTCAAAGATTAGAAAACCGAGACGTCGAGAAGATTATGTTCTCTGCAAAAAAACAACAACGGAGGATCTACGTACTTCTAGCTTTAAACTAAGAAGGTACTCTTTTTATGTTGATCGTTCATTTTTGTTCTTAGAGACGTAGCTTCAAAACATCCGCTTCCTGGCTATGTGAAGAGGTAG
>JAZHYW010001965.1:0-10084 GCA_037355805.1 Ixodes ricinus | reverse complement strand
GAAGATAATCAAGGGATGTTTTAGGGCTAATATAGCCGAGAGTTCTGGATGCGTCAGGTGTTATGTGTTAACATGGGCGACTTACGAAACGTTCGATCTGAACTGGACACCAAGATAGTTGTAGGATGAATATATACTTAGAGATGAGGTGGCTAAAAAGTACATACCATTTCACCGGATCGTCCCCAGAAAAGAAAAGAAAACACATTAAGAAAACAGGGGGACATCACTTTCCATTTTAAATAGGAGGCGAAACGACGGCTTGACCGACTGGAGCCCTGGACTAGGGGCCCCACCCATCTTCGGACAATTTCCGTATTGAAATAAAAGTTTACATCATCATCATCTTCCTCTTGCTTATCCTCTCAAAAGCGTTTCCCATTTTCAGCTCACACTGTCAGCACGTACAGATCGTACACGTACACTAAAGAGTATATATATGCCATTTTACATAGATACATACCATTTCACCTTACGACGGACGACCCGGAATATACCAACCTTGCTATGCGGAGAGCAAGTCGCCTGCTTCTTGCACCGGGGTCGCGGTGACGTCAGAACGACGCCGAGTTCTGATTGGCTTTGATTGAGAGGATAGTGGGTAGACATCAATGCTAAATACCTTCAGGTCTACCCACTATTTTTTTTTAATCAGCCAATAAGAAGTTGCCGTTCTGACGTCATCGCAACCCCTGTGCAAGAAGCAGACGAACTTGCTCTCCGCTTAGCCAATCTCCCGATGTGAACAAATCACGTGATTATTCGGCCCGCGCGCCCCTCGCAAGGTCGCTAGTCACTGACCCAGCAATGGGTTGACTTGGATAGCTCTTATAGCGCCCGTTCGGTACGTGGCAAATAAACAAAGTATATTTACAAAAAAGAAAGTTTATTCAATCACTTTTTGTTGTTGTTGTTTTCATATTTGTTACTGACCAACCTGCCGGAAGGAAAGAATGAAAAGGTCTAAAGGAGAGAAACAGATTCTGCACAGAAAAAGGTGAAGAGTAAAGATGAAAAGAAGAAGAGGGAGCAATAAACTGTCTGAAGACGAGAACGTGCGCGGAGGGTTACACGACTGAAAATTCGGTTTGCGTTACGAGTCGGAAGGAAGGGGAGGAGACTGGGTGAGCTAACGTGCTGACAGTGCGAGCTGAAAATGGAAGGCGCTCTTGAGAGGAGAGGCAGGGGAGAGAAGGAGATGCATGGTTTGTTTGAAGAGAAGGGGAAGAGAGGAGATGGCCGAGCCGTCGTTTCGTCTCCCATTTGAGGTGGAAATTGATGTCCTCCTGTTTCCCCGATGCGTTTTGTCTTTTTCTTTTTCTTTTTCTGGCCAGGATTCGGCATATTTTATTGCGGCATCCGGCTTCTGTGTCTATCTTTATTTGTGTGTGTGTGTGATATGAATGTCCGTTGTTTGTATTCTGGTAGTTTCATTTATGACTGAGTCCCTATTGCAGATTTTTTTTCTTCTTTTCTTCCTCTCTTCTTTGTTGAGTGATGAGAATATATGTCGTCTTTCGCTGCGCTGAGTCTTCTCTCTCGGTGCATCCTTCATTTCTCTTCGGCGGACTTTCAGTTCTCAGCGTTCCCGATTCTATCCAATCATTCATGTCCTACTGGGCCGATACCTTGACAGCCATCTTTTCCGCTATACGTCTCTAGCGTAGGGTTGTTGTTGTTGTGGTTGTTTTGTTCTCTCCTTCGCGTGAACTCGCATTCAAGACGTTCCTGTGTCTTAAATAGGGTTACTGATTTTCGGCCTTTATTTCTGGCACGAACAAATGCAAGGCGCCGGCGTTTACACTCACTGACAGGATTAGAACGGTGGGAGTTTCTCCTCGAAGCACGGCTCCCAGCACGTGCTTGTTGCTTTCTACCGTGCTTTGGGTGCGCGTGTAGGCTTGAGGTTCAAGAGACGCCGACGCGTTATCGACCATAGGATGCTCGTACTGGACGAGGGACAAATGAGGGACCTTAATGCCGTTTTTATCCTTTCAAGACTACATTTTTCTAACATGAAAAGGTTTTTTTTTTATCCTCTATTCTTAGACCTTGTGTTTCAAACCTTTCTTTCACGCATCGCTTATTTTCTTTCCCTGACTCAGGTTAGGTTGTGTCGTCTTTTCACCGACTTTCTCGCGCGCTCACCCATTTTTTTTAACTAAAATTTACAGGAGATTTTTTTCGTTTTTTTTTATTTATAGTGCGTTACGCACAATGATTCTTTTTCGGATAAAGACGGTCCCCAAAAACGCGCCTGCGTAAAACATTTTTTGATGTTTGTTGGCCGGAAGAGATTACCGCCTTTGAAACCGGCTACCACACGTCGTAACGGGAACATTCGGGTTCCTCTAGGCCATGAAATAGTTCGGGAGCAACTCCACGCGTTCCCGTCGTTAGTGAACGGGACAATTATTCGCTAATTTTTCCCTAGGTGGAAGTAACGCGCGTCTGCGGGACTTTTCCAGGAAAAGGTTCATGGTGTGCTGGCTGTGCTAGGAAAAGGCACGCAAGCGGCAGCACAACTATCAGAATAGTTATCACTATAACTGTCACGATTTTCTAAGCGCTAGAGAGAGCACTACTCGGGAAGGGTTGTTGGATACGTTTTATTCATATTTAGAAGGGGTACGACGCGACCGGTTTCATGCCTTGTCGTGAAGGGGAAGGGTATGAGGATGCAGGAATGGGAAAGGGGGTGCGAGGGGGAGGGGGAGAGGGCTTACAGAAGGTCGGCCAGACCGGCCGTCCTCACGTAAGCCAAGAGTGAGTTGAAGACCCGCCTCTTGACGTCTGTGGGGCCTGTCGGTGCCGTCCAGGCCTCGAATGTTATTTGTGGTGGTGGACCGAGCTGCGCGAGTGCTATGTCCCTCTCCTTTCGCCTTGCCGGGCACTCCCAGAGCAGGTGGCGCAGGGTGGCGAGATGCGCTGAGGACTGGGTGTTAATGGAAGTATCGGGGATTAGCGCGGCGGTTTGATTGGCTTGAGGTGGCGATGTAGGGGTCGAACTACACCGGTCGCATATTGCATGTTCTGGCGAACGTAGCCCGAAGCGGGCCAGGCGATACGGTGTCCATGCACAGCCGGTTGTGATTCGGCGTAGCCGGACCTCGGCCGCCCGCGGGTATCCCCTGGGGATGGAGGTCGGGCACTCAGGCAGCCGTGTGGACAGGCGCCGCTTGGTTTCGGTGCGCGGGTGCTGTGGTGGTGAAGGGCCAGTGCTAGTGTCGGAGCCAGATGGTGCATCCAAGGGTCGCTGAAGCGGCTGACCGGCCGTGGGGAGAGACAAGAACGCCCTTGCCAGCCGGTGCGCCGCTTCATTGCCCTCTATGCCCGCGTGGCCCGGAACCCAAACGACCCTGATGTGTGCGGCCGATCCCAGGACCAACTCGAGTCCCGCTACAGCCGCCCGGATGGAGCAGACCGTTGGAGAGCGAGGGGAGGCCGAAGAAAGGCATGCCTTGACCGCTTCCGCAGAGTCTGTGTGCAGGAGGATCTCGGTGGGAGATAGCCCTCCGGTGGTGGTGTCGCGGAGCGCCAGTTCCGCTCCCAGCAGGATCGCCCGCAGCTCAGCCTCCAGCGAGTCAAGCCCCGGTGGAAGCCGGACACCAGTGGTCGATCCCAAGGATAGGCAACAGGCAGCTGCGGCAGTAGATCCGGATTCGGGATCCGCGGCCGCGTCACAGTAGTATCTGCGTACTTCGGGGCCGTCGGCGTTGACGTCACGTTCGTGCGCCGCAGCTTGGAATCGTCGGCGGCCCGGATGGCTGCCTCCAGCATGGGATGGCGTCGGCTTGCCGGAGGTCAGGCATGGCAGACTCCAAGGTGGAGGGGGTGTGGTTGGTGGTGGAACTCCCTCAACGGGTCGCAAGCCCAGCAACCCGAGAATGGATCGTCCCGGTCTGGACCGTGAAAGGCGGATGTGCTGCCCGAGGCATGCCTCGTGTAACAGGTCTCCAATGGTGTTGAGTCCAGCATGGGCCTGCAGCGTGTCAACCGGCGTGAAGTTCGGCAGGCCCGTGACGATACGCATGGCACGCCGATTAAGGACCTCTAGGGCCTCGCGCTGTTTCCTGGTGATGCCTACGTGCTGTGCCCCGTAAAGCATCTTGGCTTGGATGAGGCTCCTGACAAGCATGCGTAATGTGTGGGTGTCGGCGCCCCAGTCCTTAGCTGTGGTGCGACGGATAAGGTGCAGCATATGTACTACGGAGGCTTTGGTTTTGCTCAGCCACGTCACAGGTGGGCCGTGCGCGGAAAAGTCGACACCAAGAACACGCAGCACGTTTGTGGCGGTGATGACTGTGCCCCCGCACTTGAGTTCGATGCACGGGGTCGCCTCTCGGCGTGCGTTGGTGTTTCCAAACACGGCGTACTGCGTCTTATCAGGTGACGGAGTTAGACCGCGTTCTATCAAAAATTCGGCGACGATGTCCAGTGCTTCTTGGGCGGATTCATTTTGAGGGCCAACTGGGCCACCCGTCGTCCAGATTGTAATATCGTCTGCATAAATGGTGTGGCGGATGCCTGGGATCTTGTCGAGGCGGTGGCTCAAATCCGCCATCACTAGGTTGTAGAGTAGCGGAGAAAGCACCGCTCCTTGTGGGACTCCTAGCTCGAGTGGAGCCGCAGGAGCTTGTGCATTTCCTACTGAGACACTGAAGGTGCGCCCGTTGAGGAACGCCCTGATATACTGGAGAGGCTTGCCGGTGAGGCCCGCCGCGGATGCGGAAGCCATCACAGTAGGATGTGGAACACTATCAAAAGCCTTCTTCACGTTTATAGCGACCGCAATCTTGATGTCGTAGCGCGGGTGCTTGCCGGCAAGATCCTCAGCGAAGAGGGCCAGCGAGTCCTGCGTGCTGAGACCCCGGCGGAAGCCAGTCTGGCACGGGTGGAGGACGTTGTTTGCTTCAATGTGCCATTCCCATTCTCGGGAAGGGGAACTTTTTAACCGTTCGTTTTAGTTATATGAAATTTGCGGGCATATTCATAGCTAGGAAAAGGATGGCATGCCAATGTTTAAGCTTGTATGTTTATCATTCAAAGAATTACATAAAAGTACATCAAATGAACAGTGCGTCATATGAGGAAAAAAACTATCATTCAGGAAAAAGTAATCACAATTGCCTTTTTTGTGTGTGTGAATTATGCAGTATATCAAACGTGTCAGGTGGTTATGAAAAAAATTTACAGAAATTTTATAATTGTGGTTAGACAACAAAAATGTAAAGAAATACTTTTTTTTATTTCCTTCCCTATTGAAAATTCCATCAAGATACGTTATTTGGGACACTGACTGCCAGTCAGCAGCCCTGGTGGAACGTGCCCTGATGGTCCATCAGATGACGTCTGACTGCCAGTCAGCAGCCCTGGTGGAACGCGCCCTGATGGTCCATCAGATGACGTCTGACTGCCAGTGATGGAATGTCCCAAATTACGTATGTGGTGGTCTTTAATGGAATGTACCTTCCAAATTTGCGTTTTTCAGGTCAAAGGGACCCGTACGAAAATGTCAGATACAGGCCGGAATGAAAAATGCCGGTTCCGCCTAGACCAAAATTGGGGCACCAGTTCGTATCCACCTGAAACCGCGCATTTCCAGCCCCAATTTTAGACCCAGGCGAGTGCACCGCCGGAATTCCGCTGTGCTCACCACTGGACTCTACAAAAGAATTTGGTGCTATGCCCTTAGCCGTTACAACCGAGATATCGTCGCGATTTCAGACCCAGGCGGACTGGGTCTGAAATTGCGACGATCTCTCGGCTGTAACGGCTAAGGGCATAGCACGAAATACTTTGTAGAGTCCAGTGGTGAGCGCAGCGCTAATTCCGGCGGCGGACACGGTCGTCCAGGCGTCGTCACCAAACACGGTGCACGGAACACACACACAGCACGCACAAGCACAGTATCCAGTGTTGAGTGCATCGGGAAGTTCCGGCGGGCAAGCGGTATCCGAGTTGTCCAAGTATTGTCACCAGGCAAACCAGCGCATCCAAATGCCGAGCCGAACTGCAATGGGTCGGCAGCCTTTCGGACTCGGGGTCCGGTCGCGATAGGCGAGGTCTGGCGCGGCGAAGCGTGGAGGCGTCCTCAAAGCGTGTCACACACGTCGCCTCTGGTCCAGAGTGACCCGGCGGCCCGGCCTGGAGCACTAAACGCTTGGGTTCTGATGTTTCTTCCGTCTCGTAACTTCTTCCACAGCACCGAAGACAGCGGGCACGATCTTTACGCTCACTCAACGCGTCGAAATGCCTCCACGTGCGACGAACCGGAAAACGTGGTGCGGCTGGTGCCGGAACGCCGGAACCACCGGAACTGCATAACTTCGAGCTTTGACACGGCGTGGTGCCACCTTCTAGTCCGCATTCATGTAAACGTTGCCGCGTCGGCTTCGTTCGAAGAACGAGTGGAGTCGATGCGCTGAAGTCGCTTTCATGGAACTCACGACAGACTGGGTCTTGTCGAGGAGAAATTCTACTAAAACATAAGACATTGTAGAGCCCGGGCTGGATCGACAGGGTGGCACAAGCAGCGCAAACAAAACGAGTTGAGAGCGATCGTTCATGGAAGCTCGGCGAAGACTTCTATGGGCGAAGCGAAAGTGGCGAAAGTAGAAAGTGGCGCGTTTGGCGTTCTCGGCATGTTCGGCGTCTCGGCGGGCTTCTGATCAGGGTTGTCGGGTGCCCTGCTTGTCATATATCTAACATCAGCGGTTTTATGCGCTCACGTTCCGAAATCGTTTTCTCGTGCATAGATTATATTTCGTATTCATAGGTTTGACAAAATAGTGGTATCCGAACGAACTTTACGTCCTTTGACCGTACGTCTGTCTGCACGTCAACGCTTTTTGACGTACAGTCAGAGACAATCGATGTACAGTCAGAATCGCCATTAAGAAATCTTGACGGCATTTCGCGGCGGCCGACTGCCACCAGGAAACCATCAGAAAGCCGACAAGCGGAGTCTGACTGGAGTTTGACTGTCGGTCAGAGTAACTTGTTGGCCAATCAGACTTGCTTGACGTACAATCAGGCACAGACAGGTGTCCACTAGAAAACATCGACTGCCAGACAGCGTTACATTGATGGATTTTTCCTTCGGGTTGCGTGCCCTAGTTTAAGACTACTGCAGCTTTTCATACCAAAAGACCACGAAAATCCAGAAAGCAAGCTCACTGCCGCGTTCCTAATACGATTTCAGTACAGAAACTTCAAATATTGGCTCCACACATCAATTTAATATTAAATTATAGTTTTCCTGAACCGAGACTTAATGCCGAAAAGTAAAACTAAGATAAGCGTGTTTCAAAGCTTAGAAAGCAACACTTGAGATGGTGCAGGCAAATTGGAAATAATTTAGTCTGCAACTAACTCTTTAGTTACAGGATTGAAACTTTCAGAGTACATCCATCAGAATATTTGAAAGCCGCCGAAACCACTCGTTATAAAGCGTGACCTAAAAAATATTTCAATTTTGTATAAGTGTCGCCTCTTCAAGGCGCTTTTCAAAAGCACGATGCGCTCGCATCCATGCGCCTGCCAGTCAGTACTGACGTCAATCCAACGGCAACACCGAGAAGCCACTGAATGAACCTATCACTTTAGTGCAACGACACTCAACCAATTTTGGTTCCTCTTACCAATTATTGCCAGGTTAACTGACGCTTCATCCGAGAATCTGAAGGCAACTATTTGTTGATCCAAAAATGCTAAAACCTGCCTCTACGGAGCAAAACAATATCGCTTTAGCTTCCCGACATCGTAACCGTATACACCTAAAGCTCAGAGAAGTCGTATGTTTTAATCGCAACTGTCGCCGATCAAGCCTGCTCTGCACTTTACACAAAACTGGCAGCGCCCACGGAGGCAGTCCAGGAACGGAGTGTCCACACCCTAAGCGAAGCCTATTTAGCGACTAGCAACTTAGAGGTAGGATTTCGTGTTTTCGAAGTTTATTTTTCAGGAAATTCGAAGGATGTTTCACTGAGTTTTTTCCCCCGAAAATTCGGAGTTTATAGGAGTTTGTTTATGTTTGATTCCAAAACCTCCGAAATTCGGAGTTTAATTTCGCAGTGTTTCCCATGAAAAGTAAATAAATAGTACCCGGGTGTAAACAGATGCTAGATAAAGAGAAATAAAACGCGCTTACGTCAATTAATACTTCTTCAGCTGAATTTGGTGCTGGTGCCATCGCCATTGGCATTACTAATTTGTCCCACAGCAAAAGTGGCAGACATGTGTGACTTCGATAAACGTTGATACCTTAAAAATAAACTGCTGGAGGTAGCCGCTGGGAAGCACGTATTTATCATATGCTCTTCCATGCTACCCCGCGGCCGCGCGAGGTGTAGTGGTAAAGGATGGAATAGGGTAGTTTTAACTGCCCCTCTTCCCAATATTATGCAATATGGTCCATAGCTTTCACTGTTACAAAAACACAACCTCTCCTACTTTGTAAAACAGAAATAGCATGACCCAAACTAGAAACCAGTACAGAGGCTTTTGTCGTGACTCGAAAGTACAATGACATATCGTCCTGCACCTTGGCGAGATAAGCGCGGTATTGGCGAGATTTGAAAGATAACTGTAGTGGCATTTTCCGCGACCATTGACCTTGTGCGCTGATCAACCTAATTGTAAAATACTGTTTTTTTAGACAGTACTTTAAACTAGGGGAAGGGGGACGGGGGAAGGGAGCATTGGCACATCGAAATTCGGGCTTTATCGGATAAATCCGAATTGCCCTAAATTTTACCAAAGGGGGGGGGGGGGGTTCGGGGTTTGAATTTATTCGAGAACGCGGAACCCTAACTATAGATAATAGATAGATAAATAGATAGATAGATAACGCGGAACCCTAACTATAGATAACATCCCGTGTTTTCATCCCTCCTTTTTTCCCTCGCCTAATTTACCAATTAATTTTCCTTCATGGCCAATTTTTGAAATTGATATTCCAACATTGAGACTACTCGCTGATCCGCGTCGCCATTGAATTGGCAGTCGCGCTACTTGTATGCAGTCTATACAAAGGACACGTTGTTTGCCACAAAAAAAGCATGACATAATTATCTGCTGAAACGCCTCAAGAATGTTCGAAACACGTTTGCTTCATACATATATGCAGGGTTGTAAACGTCACTTCAAAACTTTGTGCCTTTCCACTCTGGTGAAGGTGGGAGACCTGCGAAGCTGCACTATGGTGGGAATGAAGTAATGGCCGGCCGCAGACATTCTTGCCCTCAGAGCCGGAGCTGACGTCGACGGGCTTAGAAGACGTAGGCCGCATGAAGAAACGCATGAGGCGAGGGCATATGCACCTAACCATCGCAACCACGAACAAAAAACTTCAAAGTTCTTCGATTTTTTTTGTTAGTTTAAAAGAAAGAAGCTTCTTTTTTACATTTCCACTTTTGATAATTGCAAAATTTGAGTTCGATTTATTGAGTGGAAACTCTATTATATAGGCGATGTTACATTGCTTTACGATTGTAATTATAATTTATTTTCAATAATATTTTATATTGTAATTATGGCAGAAGAGAGCCACCACCAGGACAAGATACAGGCAACAGAAACTACGCACATCTGTGAAGTTATCTCCTCCTGTCAACTACACGCAATGAAGTCGATTTTGGTTTAAGATGTGGAAAGCAGGTCGCTATTTTCCCTAAA
Organism: Ixodes ricinus; assembly: GCA_037355805.1. Lineage (NCBI taxonomy): Eukaryota > Metazoa > Arthropoda > Arachnida > Ixodida > Ixodidae > Ixodes > Ixodes ricinus. Next base: position 406 of record JAZHYW010001965.1, on the reverse strand, counting down.
GGGAGTTTCGAAGCGATTCGATAAATTGGTGTCACTAGGACGGCACCGCTAATACTGCGTTCGCTCAAATGAACATCGCCTTTCGCTAAAGTGTTGTTCGATGAAACATCATGGGCGGGGCTTCGTTCGCTAAGACGTCGTTTGATCAAGTCAGTGCCTCCCAGGTCGTACCCAACTCTACGTTAATCACGCCACATGGTAGTGTGTTAATACTTCAAGACTTGTACTCTTGCCATTTGGACGAATTGAATAGAAAGGTACCTGTAAAAGGTAACCTCATTTAGTTACAAGTATTAAGAAATGAAAGTGCTTAAGTTTGTAAATCTGGTACAGCAAAAGTACCTAGATACCGATTTCCAGTTACTTGCACCGACGAACTTTACAACCCTGCATGTATGTACGCCTC
>JAZHYW010001963.1:22500-144135 GCA_037355805.1 Ixodes ricinus | reverse complement strand
AATATCCAGCCGTCGCAAGTAGTTCGATTTTAGCCGTCTTTCTTTGTCAGACCAGATGCGTTTCATTGCTGCTGCCGTAGTGTTTTATTACTATTGATTATGGTGTAGGTATAATTTGTTATTGTTCTTGGTATTCGCTTCTATTGTTCTGGGCATATTGTGGGCCGCTAATCTTTTCCCTGATATTGACCATTGGCACTCTCCGTCAGGTGACATGGTCTCGCTCTTTGTATGACCTGAACCTTTCAAGAAAAGTTGCTTCTAGCCAAAAAAATAAATAAAAACAAGGAAATATATTTTTTACTAATTGCGTGATTGATTGATCGATCCTGAGTATCAATCGCTATGTCTGGCTCTCTCTGAACACTATGATACTCCCGCGTAGTTGCGATACGTTCCGAGCGTTATTTGTGTTAGGAATCTCTGCTCGGCTCAAGAGAGGCAACTAGAAGGACGTTGTTTGCATCAGAAAGAAAACAGAAGGCGCCAACGGTCTACCTTCGTCAAAATAAATAAGTAAAATGCTAGCATCTTCCCATGGTGTTGTCATATACTGTCTGTTACGTCAGCTTCCAGTGACTTAGCAAAGCTGACCATACCTTATTATTCGAGAGTTCTCGCGCTGTGGGTAACATTGAACCTCGCCGTTACAATATGCCACTCAGCGAGTCGACAGCTGACGCCAAACAAGCCGACGGAGGGATTCTCCAATTTCACGGCTTCACGCTGCGGCTGGCTGGAAAACCCGCCCATCAGAGCGGGTGACAGTGATGAGCACACGACAGCGACAGGGACGGGACCGCTGTTTTGAAACTCACGTTCTCCAACGGCCCCACGAAGCGCCCCTACGCGCGAAAAAAGGAATACTGTCGCCTTGTGTGTCCCCTCAAAACACCCACAAAATTATTTATATAGTTGTGCTTTTGCGCCGCCAAACGTTTGACACCACTTTTTCTGGTTTTATAGAAACAGCTGCGACTCAAAGATTACTTGCCTATAAAAATGTCACAATCGGCATAAACATTTTTCTTGATGTTTTTTTGTGTATCTTTCTGAAACGAGTTTTACAGATTTATTTTGTTATTGAGAAGAACGCGAACATCGGCCGTCGATTTGAGTGTGGAAGTGACACAAGAACAGTCTACGAGTCACGTTATGCCAAAAATACCAGCGTGGTTATATTTACTGCGAAGTATAGGCATCAGAGTGGATAAAAATCGTGATTTTCTTCGAAAATCAATTAAAGCTGTCAAAGCTCTCAAATATTGATTGGTTACCACTAGCCGTATTTCAAAACATGCCAGATTGATTGATAAAATCGCCCGATCCCTGAGAATGTTATTGAAGAAGGAATTATTGTAAATGTAAAGTATAGTAATTAACCCCATTTTATTGATGTGATCACTGTCACAAAAAACAAAACAGCCTGATCTTTTAGATCGTTGAAAAGATTTTGTTTCGCTTGGGCGCTTTCTGACCTAATTGCAATATGATTAGTTTCTTTTATTATTTTTCATTAAGGGTTTGTTACAGGAGAACTTTACTTAGGTGACGAACAATGAGGGCAGGGAGAAATCCTGCTCACTTCTCCGATTTTCTCAGAAGAGCTCTACTTTTTGCTCGTGTTCTGCCTTATATAATTATTTTTTGCTTGATAATTCTTTGTTATATAAAAACGAAAGCATGAAATGATAGACAAACGATAAATACAAATATTTACGGGATTTTTTTTTCTTTTTTTTGGAATGGTTGAATTTAAATGTGCATAGTGAAACTGGTCCGATTCAATCAAAATCATTATTTTAATTATATACATTTTTATTCTACACCCTGATAGGCATAGGATTATTCTTCTGGTCTTCGTTGTGAATGACTGGTATATGCAGCATTTTGTTTATATTTCAAAAGTAACTTATTCTATTCGAGTGTTTTGAATCGTGTGCATTTTTAAGTTACCTGATGGTTAAGTGCTAGTTATGCTCGTTGCTCGGAAAAGGCGGTTGAATCTGAACAGTGAGAAATACGAAGGAAGCTGACAAAGAAGACACGAAGGAGGAAATATGCAGCTGGTTTGCTAATTATTCTAAAAAAAGCTCATCAAGGCAGTTGGCAGTTGCCATTCTCCCATGCTGTAATAGTTCACGCGTCCTGTGGTTCTTCTTTTTAGCACTAAATAAGAAGGCTGGAATCCACAGCTAAACACAAATCGAGCATTCGAGACCAAGAATTGTTGAACATCGTCATTTGCTGAAAGCTCACAAAGGACGGCTGTAACTGGCCTTTCACGTGTTCCGGGGGGGGGAGGTAGAGTGTGCGCGTAGGAAGTTTCTAATACAAGGTTCCTCGGTACATAACAGTCAATGAAAACCTGAAACGTGTCACATATGAAAAAAACAATCAACTAAATTTGCACTACAAGCACCGTAAATTCTTCCTCATATACAAGGTGTTTCACTGACGGAGCGGCAATGTTTTTTTTGTTTTTTTAGAGATACTTCAAGTTGCAGGAATGCTTTATCGACTGCACCAGACGACAGGAAAGTAGAGTAAAGTAATTAAAAAACATTAGACATAAAATATACCAAATTCTGAGACCTTTAGCGATAGCTGGCTCTGGCACATTTCAGAAAGATTTGTTTCACGTCGTCAATACATAAGCCGTTGTAACAATCCAGACGACAGCAATTCTTCGCGCTATTCCCTGGAGAATTTAGGTTGTGTTGAGTTCCCCTAACGAAACTAACGCGCAAAAAGCGTTGAAAGTGCGCGCAAACGACGACAGAGAGTGTGTCAGATCGGAGGACAATAACGCGTCGTTACGTGCGCTCCCTGTGCAGCCTGACGTCGCTTCCGGGTCAGGAGATTCCGTCGCTCATCTTTCGCGCGATTTCGGTAACCGAGTCTTTTCACGGCTAAATATTGTGGGAGAATCGCATATGGTAGAATATAGTTGTCCGAGTTCTTACGACAGTTAGGGCATGTTTCGAAGACTGGCCAGACATCTCTCAGGGGATGCAGTGGCGTCACAAGGGGGGGGCGGGGGGCGGACCGCCCCGGGTGCAGCGGTCAGGGGGGTGTCGCGGTGGGCCACGAGAGCGGGGGGGGGGAAGTTGCGGCGGGCCACGCGAGAGCGGGGGGGGGGGGGTCGGGGCGGGGCCAGGTGAGAGCGGGGGGGGGGGGGTGTCGCGGCGGGCTTACCGCCCCGGGTGCCACTGACCCTCGTGACGCCACTGGGGGGATGTTCGAGCTTCGGAGGTTCTTTCGTAATTGAATGGTGGTTTTTAAAGAATGATATGCTAATTATCGCTTTACACCCGTAACATTGTGTTTACTGTGTTCTGAAGCGTTACTGCGTTAATCTATTTCAAGTGCGCTTTTTTTCCTCCTATAGCCCTTCCCACTCCCCGGTGAAACACGTCCTGTAATTGTTTCAGTTACATTCTCAGCTAATGAGGCGATAGTGACGATAGAAGCATCGAGACAACTGTGCGCCGCACAATGGTGGTCGACATCTTAAGAACGCAAGGCTATAGCCTGTCCCGAGCCTCTCATTACCGTTCTGCGGCCAATAGGATTTCAGCATTAGCTGATAAGGACGTCGAAGGACGAGTCACGAAGCAAGAAGCATGATGATTAGCCTCGCCCAGCGTTGCTCAAGTTGGCGATGACTAAGCGGTTGCAGCCAGTCCAATGAATAGCTTCGGGAAGCCGTCGGGATTTAAAAAGGAGCGCATTCAAGTACACGGCGTGCACTGACGTCACACCAACGGCCATTGCAGTGACCGTGCTGCTGAAAGCGTACATCCAGCAGCATACATTTAGCACCATCGAATTCTCGTTTTTTTTTTCTAGCAAGAACGAGTAAAGATGATCACCAGGATGACGCAAATATAGATCAGGTACAAAGCTTGTACACTTCTCAATTTGCGATTAATCGGAGGGAGCATGACCTACATTACTGCACACCGTATTCACGAAGTCTGTTGTACATCAACATGCAAAGCCCAAATGTCCCTGTGATTGTGACGTTATCGTTTTAATTGTTCCCATGACATTCTGATGCAAATTTTTGAACCACTTGCCTCAGTACAAGACATAATTGTCGCTACTTAATTTTTTTTTCCATTCGTGCGTGTTAGGCTACTTACTTATGTTCCGAACTTTAAAAGGAAAACCAAATAACTGGCTATGACAGTTCGATCTAATTGTTCACGAATTCAGAAAATAGTGTGTATATATTTTGCTTTGTTTTATTGGCAGAAGGAAAAACAGTGTGTGCAATTCTATTGTTCGACATGCACACTACGAAAAATGCACACGTGTATGTTACTCTACGTGTTAACGATGGCAGAGCATCGCGCATACACTTGTGGCCATAATATAAAAATAAAATTTGACTAAAGTGAGGATGAAGAAATTGATAATTGGGCAAAACGTTTCTTTGTCTACACGTTCGTGAATGTAAATTAATTAAAAAAAGGAATTCAAATATAACATTGCCTTTTTCTTTCCTTGGTCATTGAAATGCTGAGTGATTAAATTATCTCAATTTGTGACGCAGCTGAATTGACATTCCTATTAAAGTTTCAAATATCGGAGCAAATTGTTTTTAAGAAACAAAATATATTTTTGCTTCAATTCTCGTTGGTGACATCATTAAGGTTTGCAAATTAATGTGCCCTCGTTACACGGATATTAATTGGTAGGATATAAGACCCCGTTCCCAGTTACTTAGGAATCAAAATATTTTTACACTCAACCGCCATCCAATATGGCACCGTGTCACACCGAATTTTAGTCGCTCCTGAAAGAAGTTTATAGTTCCATTTTTAGTTCTTGATTCAGTGAAGTAAAGTGAATGTTAAATAGTGTTCTTCGAGCCGCTACGAATTGTATATTTTAATTCTCAAAAACTACGGCACTTTAAGCGCTGGCTTCGATAATTGCCTGATAAAATATATCAGGCAAGGGCAAATACACAACTTCACAAATTAAAAAGTAAAATGATAATTCTCGAGTGTTTTAATTTTACCCTGATATCACATCGCTGGCTCTTCGACTTTTATGAACCTTCGCTCACAAAAACAACACGAAAAATAAAATGAATGGAGTAAAATAATAAAGTTCACTTCTTTCACGCCCGTGGCAAGAAACAAACAAACAAGGAAAACAGACACAAAAACAGCTGCGGTAGCAGCAATAAAAGGATCGTCGTGTTAACCCTCTTCCGCGAGAAACGGTACAAAATAAACCCAAAAGAGTTCTAATATAAGCATCTTAATTCGACATGCCTGCCGCCCTGCCGCTATCAAAATTTCTTTTCTCCACAAAAGAGGTGGTTTTAAGAACCCCATAACTGGGGGGGGGGGGGGGAAGAGCGCAGTAAAAAAAAGAAAACATGAAGTCAGCGCTAAAAAATGTAAATTAGCGCGAGCGCCGTTGTTCTAGAGAAGGCACGTCGGCAGGCGGCTTCATTGCGTATACTGCTTCGTATTATTATTAACAATGATTCACCTGATGTCACCGGTGGACGGAACCAATTCGCTGACCTAGTGCTTTTCTTTTTTTCTTATTAGTGACGCCACATGCCTTTTCAGCAAAAGATTACTCTTTCGCTGATGGAACCCTTAAACGGGTAGCTGCAACACAATATTTAGGACGATAATAATCCCTAGAGAAGGGGACAAGGGCAACAAAGGACAAACAAAATCTCCAAACACAGCTAGGTGACTGGTGCACCACCTAAAAAATCTGCCTGGTCCTTGTAACGAACAGGGACCTCTCCATTTCCAGTGGAGCGCTCTACCAACTGAGCTAGCGAAGAGTTAGACGTCTGCAGATCAAACGGGTTTTAGCAGTTGCCGGCTGTCTAACACCAACAAGGGTGAACGGCCTGCATTTTTAAAGTTATGATAAAAATGCAGTTAATGCAAAGGAGCACCTTTTCGTTAATTGAATCTTCGACGACCCCTTCCTTTTTCTGCTGCGGTCCAGGACCAGTCTAGTACGCGTTACTAAAAAAGTAACCGATTGAAGTTACAATTATTTTATTGCAATAACTGACTACAGTAATCAATTGCTGCACCACTAGGGTAATCTCAAATTACCAAAAAGTAACTGATTACTCTTCACGTTACTTTTTAAACTTTTTATCACAGAATCAAAATTGCATACATATGTTAAAAGTGGTAAGATTCTTTTTTTGTTTTGGCACAGACACCTTGTTAAGTTTCAACAGTCAAAAAGTCGCTGAGCGCGTTGACATTATAATTCTTGTGATATCTTGGTAACTTTTGATAGTTTTATTAGGGGTAAGAAAACTGTCCAACGTTCGTGCAACAGAGACCAGTTACGCACGAGCAGACAGCGCGATGTAATACGTAAAAACCTCAACTCCATAATTCAGCTCTTTTCGAAACTTATATTGATTACTTGTAACTGATTACAAAAATAGTGATTGAATTACAGCGAACGTTGCCACGCAACAAAAATAATTGAAGCGTTAAAAAGTTACAATAAAATGCAATTGATTACAAGTATCAGTTACTTCTAATTCGTTGCGTGCAAGTGTGCCAGGGACACAGGACCGTCGGGGTTCTGTCCAGCTCATTTGCTGATAAGGCGGAGGCAGCGGACCAGGACACCAAAGCCACCAAAAAAACCTGAAACCGGAATGGCCTTCGTCGGAGGTCTCCCTCAAGAAGGACCGGGCAGACATTAGTCGGCAAGCTGCAGACTTCAACCGTCAGCATGCCACAAAAGAATTGCGTCAGGTGGCTACTGGCGAAGAACTGGTGGACAGACGCGGTGCGGTGTCGAAGTGTTAAGTGAAGCACCACGTCCGCGTTCGTATGTTGTTGCGACACCAAAATGGGCCCTGCAGCGGAACCGCAATCACTTGATGCAGTACGCATCGGTAGAACCAGAACCAGAAATTCCAGAACCACGCGAGTGGACCCATGGCCGTCCGGTGCCGTCTTAGATTTCAAGCAAAGGCCTTCAAACACTGAATGCGTCCGAATGACTTGTCACGGTAGGACAGTCACATATCCCGTCCGACTGAATTTGTAATAGTTTAAAGTTCAAGTCTCGTTAGAAGGGGAGATGTTGGGTAGCTCTACTTAAATGTAAAACTACGGACCTAGAGCCGCAGCAAAGCAGCTGGACTTTACGTTACCGGCCCCAGTCTTTGGAATACGTTCCCCTACATAGAATTTCAACTTTAAGACGCGGTCTGTGTCACATAAAGTACGGTACTATATAGATAGTTTTGTGACCCCGATGTTACAAAAAGTGCAGCCCGCGAGGTATTATAGTTTGCCCTTTTTCGACATATTTCGTTCTCACTCTTTATGCACTCGTGTTTGATTTTTCATCACGATGGCCATCCTCGTTTTCTCATTTAAAGCCGCAGTCACATTGCTCGTACATCATACAGAAGGCACGGTGTTCGCTGTAGATATGCTGAGAGAATTATCTCATGACAAGCATCAAGTATGTTCCAAGCACATTTGCTTCATACTCATGTATCCTTCGAACGTGTCTGCCGATAGTTGGTTGTTTATTTATTTATTTATTTATTTCAGTACCGTCAGGGACCGTAGGCCATTACAGAGGGGGTGGGGCATATAAGAATTCACGCAAAAATACTACATAGAAAGCAGTTATAAAAATAGAAACAATTTGACGAGTATCAACAAAAGTGATTAGTTAGTGCTTCTTTAAACAAATCAATTGATGAGTTACTTAATAAAGATTCTTGAAGGTGGTTCCACTCCGAAGACGTTCTTGGTATGAAGAAGGTGTTGTATGCTGATGTTTTACATTGAGGAATTCCGACCTTGAAACGATGATTGATGCGTGAATAAGTGCTTGAGTGGTCAAGGAATAATTTTTTTTAGAGGAACGTTAGATTGATAAATTTTGTAGAAAAGACAAAGACAATATATTTTTGGTCGTAAAGAAAGGATAGGGAGAGACAAAAAGGCTTTCATAGATGATTCACTGGCGGTGCGGTGATAGTTACAATAAATAAAACGTACTCCGCGATTTGGCAGAGCTTCTAGGTTAGTCACAAGCGTTGTACCTCCGGGGTCCCAGGTCAATGAGGCGTACTCTATTTTTGATCGAACTAGAGTTTTTTACACACATAACTTTAATGATATTGGGGCTAAAGAAACATCTCTTTAGATATCCGAGCACAGAGTTAGCGCTAGTGATAATATGATCAGTGTGGGTTTTCCATCAAACATTAGAACTAATGTAAACACCAAGATATGTATAAGACGTCACGGACTGCAGCAGAGTGTTAGAAAATAAGTGAGGTGGAATGGACGTTTTCCAACGTGAAACACTTAATGATGTATGTTTGTTTATGTTAAAAATAATTTGCAGACAGCACACAGGTCACAGACAGCACACAGGTCACATTGAAGTATTGTTGGAATTAGATTCGTTAGTAATTTCACAATAAATCACACGGTCATCAGCAGAAAAACTAATTGAAGATGATACAGAAATTGGTGAGTCATTTATGTAAATAAGTGAACAAAAGAGGTCCCAAAACGGATCATTTTGTAACACCAGAGGTAATAGTACTAAGGGATGAATTAGTCTCGTTACCATTGACATAATGAGATCGATTAGTTAAGAAACATGGAATCCACGACCAAACATTAGCATCGATGTTAAGTTTGCCAAGTTTAAAAAAGTAAGAGTTTATGAGAAATTTATAAAACCTTTTAGCGAAATCAATAAATACAGTCAGCTTGGAACCCACGGTCAAGAATGGAAAGTAGGTCGTTAGTGAAAGACAAAAGCTGTTTCACGATGAGAGAGACTTGCGAAAACTATGCTGTGAAGGAGAAAAGAAAGCAATTAGACTCTGAAAGGTTAACTAAATCAGAATAAATAACATGTTCTAAAGTTTTACACGGGGTCTGTAATTGAAAGGATCGTTTTCCCTGTTTTCCAATCATCCAGTAAAACACCAAGGTGTAGAGATTGCTCAAATATTTTAATAAGAATAATTGCACAAGTAATTTTAGTATTCTTTAGAAATTTACAGGTAATGTTCTCAACTACACACGTGATAGAAATCTTCGAACTATTGATGAGCTTTACAATCCCATCGTAATCATTAACCAGTGGACTCATGGCAAAGAAGGCATAATCCGGACACATAGGATAAGCTAAACCATCATTTTCAGTAAAGCCTTGACAAAGACATTATTTAGGACGGATGCACATTATCTTTCGGAATGCCAATACCATCAACGTCTGTGAGGAGATACAACCATTAGTTTGGGCTCGTTTACAACACTCCATAATTGTTTTCTACTGTTTGATAACATTGATGGAAGCGTAACATTAAAAAAGTCAGTTTTGCTTCCTTGGTGGCTGCTTTATAAGCATTGCAATTGCAACATATTTATAAAGTTCCCAGCGCTCAGTAACGGCACACAACTCTGAAGCACGGAAAAGGCTTTTTTACTAGAGTGACCCTTAAGAGTTTTATTAAACCAAGGAGACGTGTGGTTGGATACAATGGTTTTACACGGGATAAAACAAATTAATAAGATTATTTTGTTTTTCAACATGTTCCAAAAGGTCCAACCGCACGCTCTGAAAGCGCAGGGAGAAATTCGTCAAAAGGCAAGCCAACTCATTATTTATTGCGTCAAAGTTTGCTTTGCTATATTCTAGAAAGTGGTCGTAGATTTACTAAAACACACGTTGTAGTAAGCAGGTTGAAATTTAGAATAACATGGTTGCTAATGGCAGGCAAGTAATTATAGAAGAAGCGAGATTCGGTCAGTTGTAAGAATAAGGGAAAGAAGCAGCCACACGTGTGCTTACGGGCGTTTTCATTTAGTTTAGATGAGGTAGCTATATTTGTGCTATCTCTATTTGGTTAGTTGGCAATTTCACATTGGCCGTTGTATCAGTTATCCGAGCAGGCTAAGTGACGCATTTTGTAAAAGAAAAAGTGAGTACAAACTGAGAAAATCAGGAGTAATCCGCAAAAATCTAAGGTGAAACAGGAAACAGTCAAGACCAGTTGATTAAAGGAAGAATAAAATCACCTAGAAAAAATATAGGTGCAAGAAGAAACCTGTGAACAAATCATGTTCAAAACATCATGCAAATCTGAGCAAAAATTTAAAAGAGCGTCGGGAGGGTGGTAACAAGCGCACAAAATAATATTTCTATATGCAAATTACAGACGTCCGGTAACAAATTGCATCGGGGAAAAAGATTTACGTGATAACATTCAATGGCTTTATTCACAGCGATAAAGACACCTCCCCTACGCCAATCTGTTCTTCCACACCGATAGAAGTTGTAGCATTTATTAGTGTAAAAAAAATTCACTATCACGGACAACACTTGAAAGCAACGTTTCTGTCAAAACAACATTATCGCTTCATTATACGTCAGCAACTATTGACAGGTCATTGCGGTTGCGGATTATGCTTCTTATGTTAGTAAAGACCAGTTGAATTTCACTTGGGACAGGAGACACACGTGTGCTTACCGGCGTTTTCCTTTAGTTTAGACAGGGTAGATAAATTTGTTTTGTTCCTAGTTAGTTAGGAGGCGGCTTCATAAATTTCGTTTGTGTTATAATCCAACAAAAATTGCTTTTCGCCTACATACAATTTATCGACACAAATTTCGTAATGCCCCTCCTGGGTACGAGCAAAGTCATGTAGCGGTTTTCAAGCAAGTTGAACGTTCCTTGGATGATCATCGTTCAGGGAAAATATCCGTTTCTTTTAGCTGGTAGCATGACCCCAGCACCGTATTTTTCAGTTTAAAAAATAAAACTTTCACGACCATACGCCTTTTTTTGTTGCGCGCAAGTCTTTTAATTTGGTCAGCCCCCTTGATTGTGCCCGGGTCAATTTTGTATGGTAAGCTTATTTGAGCACACATCCAAAACAAACCTTTCAGATTCGGCCCATGTTTCCCTAGCCGAGTCGTACAGACCAAAGAAAAGCAATTTGGACAAACGAGAATGACACTCTGCGTCATCGGAACGTCGCTTGAGAAGTTCCAATTCCCAAGAACGTTCACCAACTTAGTTTCAAATTCGTTCGACGAGTGTAATTTCGTTTTGCGAATTGCGAGATTTTTTTCAACAATACCAACACGAGCTGACAAAGCGGTTATCACTTTATTTGTACGCTTTTGTTCGGTTCAGATTTCTTCGAGCTCGGTGAACACGTTTGCGTGGCCAGTATGCATTTTGCAAACAATCGACTTTATCTCAGTTATGAACCTCGGCTTCAGTTTTATACATGGGGCCGGAGTTACGCTCCACGCTTCCACCAAGTAGCACCAACAAGTCAAGAAGCCGCTTTGGACACATCCGTGGGCAGGGAAAAACAAGACAAATCGTGAATTACCTTTAGCGGAGTACAAAATATTTTTCTTACTAAACTGCAGAGTAAACAGAAGTTAAGAGTCATCGTCGTAGCGGCTACGCCGTACCCAACAGCTGAAAAGGTCTGCGAGAGGGCTCTTGAAGACCATGCGCTTGATGTAGATGCAGAGGTGGCTTTCGTGTCAGGTGACACACATGGTAGAAATTCTGGAATCGCTCCAGCGTCACTTTCTAAGATAATCAGTGGGACTGCCTTCGTCATCACGGGCGTTGAATTGGTCGCTCCCGGGTAGAAGGATGGAAGGCCACGGTAATTCGCCACGGGAAGAAACTCCAGAGTAAACAAAAGTGGCATATTAGGTGTAATTGTCGTTAGCGGCGATGTATGACCAATGTGGAAGGACAGTAAAGCAAGTAAGAAACACGCTTCAGACAGTATCTGAGTAGTGTCTTTTTTATGGTGTAGGAGCAGTGACCGCTCCCGAATATCCCTCTCTGTTTAGAATGCAAAAAAAGAAAGAATATGTGCTTGATCTGTTTGTGTATAGTGAAATCCAGGAACAGCTTGGAACAATATATATAGGTAAAATTTGAAAACAATTATATTCTGAGCTAAACTACTCGCCTCTGCCAATTGTCGTCCCCGCTTTGTTGCTTCGTTTGCTGTGAGCTTTGTAAAACCCTTTGATTCGTTCACGCAGTCACTCTCATGGCGGCTGGGAGGTGCGCTGTAGTGGCCCCGCTCTTTTGAAAAGGCCCGGACCCTCCACCAGCTCATTGTCTTCCGGCGGTGGCAGCCCGTACAGCGTGGATAAATTCCCGCGGCCTCATTCATCACTCGGGGCTGTCCTTGTCAAGAGGTTCGGTGCCCACAGATGAACTGCAAAGGACGTGGCGGCTGTTCGTGGAGAAAAACAGTACGCCGTCCCAGTGGCGTACCAACTTGTTTTTGAGTGGGAGGGCAAACTAGACCTCACCCCCCCCCCCCCTGGGTCGCATATTTTTACTAGTGATGGGCCGAACTTTCGCCGAATCGAAAGTTCGGCACAACTGTTGCCGAACTTTTTTAAATATTTGGCAATGTGCGGCAAAATACACTGTTACCAGACTTAACATTGATATTTATTTTTTTCTCACGAAAAAAAGTTTTTTGTACCATATATTGTCACGAATGAGGAGTGATGAGGCGGCGAATGACTGAGTAAACTGAACGTTTAATGGGGCGAACTTGTGCCCAAAAATAAAAGGAAAAAGAAAGATGACAACAGAGCGTCGCAGGCGTCGAAGGCGGCGAAGCAGCAAGATCGAACGCTCAGGCGAAACTGACTCTGGCTCGCTACGCGAAGCCCCTTATGTACACGTGTGAGCTTCTGGAATAATCGGCGCAGAAAGTTCGACGTGTAGAACATTCGCACCTCGAACAAGCACCCGGATTCTCGAATTTGCCAGAACACTAAAATGCAGAGATAAACAAAAGACACGTCGCTGCCAGGAATCGAACCCTCGCTTTTCGAGTGGGAGGCAGTTACGATAACCGCTAGGCCACGCGCGCGCTGCCTACTTGGACAGCTGCGCGCGCGGCATTACTCCCCCTTTTAAAAGTGCATCGCCCCGATGCAACACAAAACAAAACAAAATAAAAAAGAACGATAAACTAAAGAGTCCTTTGGAGCACATAAGGTCCACAGTCCTATCGAGCGTAGTACGGCTTCAGGCGCACGACGTGGACGACCTCAGGTCGTGGTGGGCGGCGTGACGATGTTCGTGTTCCGTCGGGCATCACCTCGTAGTTCAGTTCGCCGAGGCGACGAAGCACCTTGTATGGTCCAAAGTACCGTTTCAGCAGTTTCTCACTAAGGCCGCGGCGACGGATGGGCGTCCACACCCACACCCTGTCTCCGGGCTGGAAGTGGACGTCCCTACGACGAAGGTTGTAGCGGCCCGCGTCGACGCGTTGCTGGTCTTGAATCATGAGTCGGGCGAGCTGGCGGACTTCCTCGGCCCGTTGAGCAACCGCCTGGGCGTCGTCGCTCTCATTGTCAGATGGCTCATGGGGCAGCATGGCGTCCAGCATGGTCGTTACCTTGCGACCATGTACCAGCTGGAAAGGTGTGAATCCAGTGGTCTCTTGAACCGCCGTATTGTAGGCGAAAGTGACGTAGGGCAACACCTCGTCCCACGTCTTGTGCTCTACGTCGACGTACATAGAGATCATGTCGGCGATTGTCTTGTTGAGTCGCTCCGTCAGCCCGTTGGTCTGTGGGTGGTACGCAGTGGTACGACGATGGCTGGTGTGACTGAGCCGGAGGATTTCTTGGGTCATCTGTGCCATGAACGATGATCCGCGATCTGTGATAAGAACTTCGGGAGCGCCATGCCGGAGGACGATGGACTCGATGAAAAACTTGGCGACTTCCACAGCAGTCCCTGAAGGAAGGGCTTTCGTTTCGGCGTACCGCGTGAGATAATCTGTGGCGACGATTATCCAGCGGTTTCCCGACGTTGACGGCGGAAAAGGGCCAAGTAGATCCATTCCGATCTGCTGGAACGGTGCGGTCGGGGGAGCAATCGGCTGCAGGAGACCTGCCGGCTTCGTCGGCGGTTTCTTACGTCGCTGGCACTCGTGGCACGATCGGGTGTAGAGGTGGACGGCTTTGGGGAGCTTTGGCCAGTAATACTTTTCACGAATACGGGCCAGTGTTCGGCTGTAACCGAGGTGTCCGGACGTCGGGTCGTCGTGACATGCTTGGAAGATCTCCTCCCGAAGGTCGGTTGGGACTACCAGCAACCACGGTGTGTTGTTGTCCCCGAAGTTCTCTTTGTAGAGTACACCTTGTCGAATGGCGAAGGTCGGCAGTACTCGTGAGAAGACACGTGGCACGGTACTCCTCCCCCTTCCAGGTGCTCGATCAATGCACGCAGCTCAGGATCGTCCCGTTGACGTCGTGCCATGTCGTCGGTGTTCACTGCTCCTAGGAAGCACTCGTCGTCATTGTCGTCGCTGCAGCCGGAAGGGGTTTCGACGGGGGCTCTGGACAGGCAGTCGGCGTCGCTGTGCTTGCGGCCTGACTTGTAGACCACAGTCATGTTGAACTCTTGTAGTCGGAGACTCCATCGAGCGAGGCGTCCTGACGGGTCCTTGAGGTTCGCAAGCCAGCAAAGCGAGTGGTGGTCCGTCACCACGCGGAACGGGCTCCCGTACAAGTACGGACGAAACTTCGTGATTGCCCAGACGACCGCAAGGCATTCTTTCTCAGTCGTAGAGTAATTTTTCTCCGCCTTGGACAGTGTCCGACTCGCGTAGGCGATGACTCGCTCGATGCCTTCTTGCACTTGGACTAGTACTGCGCCCAGTCCCGCGTTACTTGCGTCCGTGTGAATCTCGGTTTCCGCATCCTGATCGAAATGTCCAAGTACAGGAGGAGTCTGGAGTCGTCGTTTCAGCGCGTCGAATGCCTGCTGCTGCTCCTCGCCCCATTCGAACTTCTCGGCGTCCTTCGTGAGGTGCGTGAGCGGTGCGGAAATTTTAGCAAAATCCCGAACGAAGCGCCGATAGTAGGCGCAAAGTCCAAGGAATCTTCGCACGGCCTTCTTGTCTGTCGGCGCTGGGAATGCCGCGACGGCGCGAGTCTTCTCGGGGTCTGGGCGGACGCCTTTGTTACTAACCACGTGGCCTAGAAACTTCAGTTCGTCATAGGCGAACCGGCACTTTGACGGCTTGAGTGTGAGTCCGGCGGTCTGTATGGCTTGGAGAACAGCTCGGAGTCGTCGCAAGTGCTCGTCGAAGTCACTTGAAAACACTACGACGTCGTCAAGGTACACGAGACAGCTCTGCCACTTCAGCCCTGCCAGTACTGTGTCCATGACACGCTGGAAGGTTGCCGGCGCCGTGCATAGGCCGAAAGGCATCACCTTGAACTCGTACAGGCCATCCGGCGTGACGAAAGCTGTCTTCTCTCGGTCCCGTTCGTCAACTTCGATCTGCCAGTAGCCGCTCTTTAGGTCCATCGATGAGAAATATCGAGAATGGCGCAGCCGGTCTAGAGTGTCGTCGATGCGGGGAAGTGGGTAGACGTCTTTCTTCGTAACCGCGTTCAGCTGCCGGTAGTCAACGCAGAACCTAAGCGTTCCGTCCTTCTTCCTAACCAGCACGACTGGAGAGGCCCACGGACTGCTTGAAGGCTGGATTATATCGTCGTTCAGCATTTCTTCCACTTGCTGTTGGATGACCTCCCGTTCTTTTACGGAGACTCGGTACGGCGATCGGTGCACAGGGAGCACGTCGTCCTCGGTGACGATGCGATGCTTCGCAACGGTGGTTTGGCGCACCTTCGACGACGACGCAAAGCAGTCGCTGTATTCGGCGAGAAGGTCACTCAGCTGCCGTCGTTTCGGGCCTGGAAGCTTGGGGTCAATGTCAAGCTGCGCTGGCGGCGTAGTGTCTTGCTGAGGTGGCGATGACTCGTCAGTAATGGCGGCGATTTTGGCGGAGTTTTGGAGTTCCTCAACGTGGCCGACGGCTGCACCTTTCGTGAGGTGCTGCGTTTCATTCCTGAAGTTCGTCACGAGGACCACCGTGCGGCCATCTTGAAGTTCAGCTACTCCTCTTGCGACGCCTATTCCTCTTCCTAGAAGCAACTGGAGGCTTCCCTCGAGCAGGACTTCGCCGCAGCAAGCTTCGGTGATCCCGACGGGCACAAAAACACTCGACCGCGGCGGTAAGTTCACGTGGCTTGCGAGAACTCGGACCGCAGATGATGTCGCTTTCGGTTCCTCCGGTGGTGAAACGGGTTTTCGTAGTGTCAACCGGTTTGCTCCGAGGTCGATGACGGCGCCATACTCGCAGAGAAAGTCCATTCCGAGAATGACGTCTCTGGCACAGTCTTGTAGAATGACGAATTTCACAGGGCACGTCTCACCGTGGATCTCGACGCGAGCGGTGCATCTCCCGACTGGCGTGATGAGATGCCCTCCGGCGGTTCGTATTTGAGGTCCATCCCACGGCGTTGTCACTTTTCGCAGGCGGCGAGAGAGTCTCCCACTCAAAACGGAGTAGTCTGCTCCGGTGTCGACGAGCGCCGTCGCGTCGTGGCCGTCGATGATAACGTTGAGGTTATTCGACACTGTTGCAGACACGTCGTTTCGGGGCGTTGCGGCGTTTGAGTGGGAGGGCTCCGACGATCTTGGAGGATCTTGGCATTGTTCGTCTTCGGCAACACCACCTCCCGGCATTGCCGCGCCTAGTTTTCCCGACGGGATGCGATGGGTGACAGGCTGTCTCGGCGAGACCGGCGGAAGGGCGATGGCGAGCGTCGGGGAGACGGTGAACGGAAGCCTCGGCGGGGAGACGACTCAGGGGATGAAGAGCGGCGGAGGTAGTCCTCGATGTCCCGAGGTCGCTCTCCGAGACGTGGTCGAGGGTCGTTGGGCGCAAACCCTCGTAGGCCCAGCTGGCGGTAGGGGCATCGTCGGTAGATGTGGTCCGCTTCACCGCAGTGGTAACACAAAGGGCGTCGGTCGGGGGTCCTCCATACGTCCGTTTTTCTGGGCGCAGGCTGTTCAGGACGGACATGCGGGACCCGTTGTTCTTCTCGTCGGAGGTAGTGTGGCGTTGGGGCGTCTCGTCGAGGTGGCGACGTGTATTGGCGAGCAGCCGGTGGTGGTCGTCGCGCCACTGAAGCGTAGGTTACCACCGGTTCTTCGGGTTCGGCGATGTCGACAGGAGACTCCGGTCGAAAGGCTCGCTGTACTTCTTCTTGAACGAGCTCAGTGAGTGAGAGCGCAGCTGGTCGTTCTGCTGCCGGCACCAACTTCCTGAGCTCTTCGCGGACAATGTCTCTGACCATCTCACGGATCGCAGAGAGGTCGGAGCTGCCGGAACCGATGCTGCAGGTAGACGCTGGAGTCACGGTGGCGCCAGTATACCGCTGGTAATGGTTCGCCCTTGCGAGGAGCGCCCTTTCAAGGTTGGTTGCCTCCGAGACGAAGCTTTCCACCGTCGACGGAGGATTGCGGACAAGGCCGCCGAAAATGTCATCCCTGACACCTCGCATGAGTACCCGCAGCTTCTTTTCATCGGTGGCCTGCGGGTCGGCGCGGGCGAAGAGGCGGAGGACGTCTTCAGTGAAAGATGTAACGCTTTCCTTGGGTCCCTGGTTCCTCCCTCGAAGCAGGTCTTCGGCCCGCTCACGTCGGTGTTGACTGACAAAAGTTTTCTTCAACTCGTTCTTACAAACTTCCCACGTGGTCAAGGCGACTTCGTGATTTTCATACCACTGCCTTGCTGTTCCCTCCAGTGAGAAGTAGATGTTCTGGAGGCGTTGCTCATCAGTCCATCCGTTGTGGCGGGCCACTCGGTCGTACTGCAGGAGCCAGTCTTCTACGTCCTCGTAGAGTTCACCGCGGAATGGCGTCGGCACGCGGGGAACCACAGCCAAGAACATGTAGGGCGACGCTGCTGGAGGGTTTTCCGTCGGTTGGTCCGTGGAGCTCATCACCGGCTTTGATGGCTTCGTTGTCTTGTCCGGCAGTGGTCCAAACTCAGGGCGTTGTCCTTGAAGGCGCTGGCTTGCCCGGGGTCCTGCCTCTTCCACGAATCGTCGACTTGGAGTGGGGCTTGCCGAACGGGTCCTCGGAGGGGTACGGTGAAGAGACATAGGGTGCGTACCCAGCACCTCCACCAGAATGTCACGAATGAGGAGTGATGAGGCGGCGAATGACTGAGTAAACTGAACGTTTAATGGGGCGAACTTGTGCCCAAAAATAAAAGGAAAAAGAAAGATGACAACAGAGCGTCGCAGGCGTCGAAGGCGGCGAAGCAGCAAGATCGAACGCTCAGGCGAAACTGACTCTGGCTCGCTACGCGAAGCCCCTTATGTACACGTGTGAGCTTCTGGAATAATCGGCGCAGAAAGTTCGACGTGTAGAACATTCGCACCTCGAACAAGCACCCGGATTCTCGAATTTGCCAGAACACTAAAATGCAGAGATAAACAAAAGACACGTCGCTGCCAGGAATCGAACCCTCGCTTTTCGAGTGGGAGGCAGTTACGATAACCGCTAGGCCACGCGCGCGCTGCCTACTTGGACAGCTGCGCGCGCGGCAATATACAACATGTAGTGCCTATTGACACAGTTAATGACTAAATAAGGTGATATTCTACAAGATAATTGTATCGATGTCGCTTTTGTGTGTTTACTGGCAATTTTAGTGTTTGCCTGCAGAAAGTGGCGTGACAACGAGGTTGGGTAGTAGCCGGCGCAGTCACGAATCACGCTACGAGAGTTTTGATTTTGAGGCTTCATCAGCGCACGCCTGCAAGTGTGTTTACATTGTTAAAATAAAGGCAATCACTGCGTTCTTACTTTCTCTGGGAGTCACCGTTTCGTGCGCGAAAACGAATGCAACGGCTACTGAGGCTTCGCCAGAAGAGATAACAATATTGTAAATATGCATGTTTTTCGATTTGAGTCACTTGACGTCAGCTTTCATGAAAGTGTGCGGTGCCATATTCGCAACGTGCCGTTTTTAACCTGTAAAATTCCGGTTTCTGGTGTTAGGACACACACGGACGTTTAGGAAGATGGGGAGAGTTAGGAATGTCGGATGTGCAACGTCGAGCATGATAGTTCTGTGTTTAGTTTTATGCAGATACATGAAAATCGTGAAATAACACGAACTAAAAAGCAATATTATTCTGTTTTGGCACAAACTACTTGTGAGCCGAAAACAGGATTGCTATAATAATAATAATAATAATAATAATTAATAATAATAATAATAATAATAATAATAATAATTTTATTTGCACATACTGGAAGGGGCCCATGTGGTGGTGTGCGGGGCTAGGCAGATAGGTGAAAACCCTTACGCAGAGCGCCTGCCAGCCAGACTTGTACGTAGTTCAACTACTTTACTCAAGTTACTGTAGTTTAACTACTTTTCTGGGTAGTTTAGTAACTTTCAATTACATTTCTATTCTGGTAATTAGTAGTTTACTTTAACTACTTTCCGAGTGACTTCTACTCAAATTACAAATTACTTTTCCAATTTTAGTGGTTGTTTTGCCTCTCAACAGAGATAAGATGTTAAAAGAGCAGCTGATATTTGCAGAGGGGGAAGCATGTGGCGTAGAAAAGGGGGAGGGAGGAAGAAAGCAATTTGGATAGTCCAAAACCCCAAAAATTTTAACGAGCCCCCCACAGCAACAACACTGCTATGAGGCGCGGGGAGCGAACAGACAGGACGCAAGAGAGACCGAGTAACTGTGAGATTAGCGCCGAAGACTGGCGTTTCTTTGTATCCCGAAGCTCAAGGAGACTTGACGCATTTGAAGAAAGGGCTGGTCCCCGCTTCTCCCCAATGTAGGAATTCTTGCCCACTACAGGAGGTATACACACTACATCCTCACTCAAAGGAGGTAACAAAGTGCAGCACCCGCTCTTAAGTTAATCTGGTGCTCCTGTATAGCTTGTGCTGTCTTTCGAGACGTCGTCTGGTCATTTCTCTGAGTGAAGAAATGGCGGCTATAAGACCGATACAAATAAGTGCCTTATAAGTTGATTGCGTTAAATGGTTCATCAGCGAGAATAAAGCAATTACTCTATGGCGTATTAGTTGCCGCCATTTCCAAAAACAAACAAAAAACTGATGTACCTCCGATTTTGCCGCTTTTTCCGAAAAAAACTGATGCACCTCCGATTTCTCCTGAAACAATGCATACCGGCAAATAAAAAAAAAAAAACAACAACAACGCTGTATAGGGAATGAAAGGGCATTCTGAAAGAGTGTGTTAAAAAGTACTTCTACTTTACTTTAGAAGTACATTCTATTTATAGTCCTTCACTTCAAGTACATTGCACCCGGTGTACTTACTACTTTACTTGAAGTACATAAACTCTCATTTACTTTGTACTTCCAAGTAGTTTTTAGACGTACTTTACGCAACACTGTAAGCAATCAAACACTGTCTGCAAAATCAAGCTCAGGCAGTGCTAAACCTCAAAGGTGAAATGATACATCCGCAGTACATCCTTGACCAAAAAGAAGTACACAACAATTAGGCATGCAGAAGCAGAACCAGCTATTAAAACATTTCTGTGAAAACACAAGCCGCTTTATATTCGGCTAGCAGAATTTCGCTAACGCATCAAAACCTATGTAAGTACTTCCTTGTTAGCATAGAAAAAAATAAAAGTTACTTCAAAAGTAATTCGCTACTTTTTTACGGTAATTAGTAATTTACTGAATTACTTTCCATTTGAGTAATTTCTACTCTACTCAAATTACTTTTGAGGCTAATACTCAGTAAGTTAACTTAATTACTTTTTCGAGTAGCTTGTACATGTCTGCGGCCAGCCCGCCACCACATATGAAAAAACAAAACAGACAAATAAATGTACAGAATATACACACTACAGAAAGTACGTAAAAAGGAAAGAAAAGAAGGGAGAAAACATATATCACATTATGACGAGGATGCCAGCTGCATCCCATACATCCTGGCCAGCTTTCGTGATTCTGCCCCGTTTGACGGCAGTGGGCTGCGAGCACTGAGCGTAATTGTCAGTTGTCAGTCAATGTTTCATCTACCTCGTTGCATCAATGGAAAGGTCAAATGAAAATCACGTTATTCAGAATGCACCGCATCATTTGTCACTTGCGCAGTGGACTGCGTAAATTACTGGTCGATCTTCTGTTCTTGAAGCAGAAAATATTGAAGAGAACCACACTCGCAAATGCTCACAAACGCACAGTTACCGTGTCGCCTACTCCACACCTCGCCGTAACCGCTGGTTGTACTAAACTGTGCGATGGTAACCGCGCGACTGCGCGGCGTCCATTTGCGATCCATGGCCCCGTCGCGTTCGTGCGCGTGCTCAGACATTTGCCAAATTTTTGCCGAATCTTTGCCGAACTTTCCTTCAAAATGTCGGCATGTGCGGAACTTTGCCGAATCTGAAGTTCGGCGGATTCGGTCCATCACTAACTTTTACGGCGTGTGTGTGTGTAGGCGTTGTAAAAGAGGGGGGGGGGCAGGAGAGGGCCAATTGTGTATGCGCACCGGGCGCTTTGGTCACTGGCTCCTTCTACGGCGCAGGCGATAGACCCCCCAGCAACGACGCTCACGCCGGATTGGCTGCTCGGCAACGCGCGGGAACTTAAATTTCGGATTCGGACGGCGCGTGTATCACTCGAAGCGCGTTAACCCACCCCCGCACCTGCGTTCACGCCGCTTCGCGGCGACAGTGAACGGCTGCTAATTACAAAACTATTAACCCACTTAGCCCCCCCCTTCCCCCGTACACGCCGCTTTGCGGCGTCCAGTTGGCAACCCAAGCCCCGCTGTCCCCCATGCACTTCCGTAAATAGAGTCCCATACGATTTAGTTCAGCGATGTTTCGTCAACAACATTCGTTCTTTTTCAGTGTTAATCGTAAAAAAAATGTCGTAAATATCGCCAAATGCCTTGAAGAAAACACAAAATGTTCGAGGAAAAAAATGAAACAAGTAAGCCCACACCATGGATAGAACCCGGGTCTGATACGTATGAGGCAGACATCTTACCACTAAGTTACGCTACCGCTTCGGAAACTCATATTGTATCCGCTGCCTATGTTGACGGCGGCAGCGCCTATCTCCACGAACCAGCCAACCCGGCGTGAGCGCCGTTGCTAGGGTTTGTATCGCTGCGCGTTGAAAATATGCCCGCGCGGGTCGGGGGAGGTGCCCTTGGTATTCCTTGGGCGCCGCCGGCCAGTGTTTGCCCTGCCCAGTGGCGGCCGTTTCAGGGGGCAAAACACATGCCTTGCCCCCCACTCTGAGAACTGGGGGGCAAGCGCCCCCCTTGCCCCCCCGGTTGGTACGCCCATGCGCCGTACCTTTATTTGCGCTGCAGACCACTCATTGAGTTTTATGGTGGTGATGACGTGTGAAACGCAGAGGTCGGCATTTTAGGTCGCCCTCACTCACCCTCACCCTCACAGCCACACTCAACAAAGCCCCTCACTCACCCTCACCCTCACAGCTACACTCAACTCAACCCCTCACTCACCCTCACGCTCACATCTACACTCACCCTCAGCCCCACACTCACCCTCACCCTCACAGTTTCACTCACCTTTAGCCCTTCACTCACCCTCACGGCCCTCACGCCACTCACCGACCTCACGCACTCATGGCCCTCACGCCACTCACCGCCCTCACGCACTCATACCCCTCACGCCCTCACGCCACTCAACCGCCCTCACGCCCCTCACGCACTCATGGCCCTCACGCCACTCACCGCCCTCACGCACTCATGGCCCTCACGCCCCTCACCGCCCTCACGCCCCTCACGCACTCATGGCCCTCACACCCTTCACGCACTCACCGCTCTCACGGCCCTCACGCACTGATGGCCTTCACGCCACTCAGGCCCGCTTCAGACGGGGCATTTTCGCCCAGAAACTTGACGTCGCAACCCTAGCAACACGAGCCGCCCGCGTTCACACGCAGCAACCAACTGCTGCAATTTGCCGCCATCATCATCATGAAAGTTTATTTTTCTTGCACTATTTAGACAAACAATTGCGCGGTATAAACGTGTTTTTATGCATTTAAATCTCGTTGAGAATACCAATGCATCTTTCTGAAACAGTTTATTTCCAAAAACGATCAATTTCAAACCAGAACCAAGTCTTTTATTGTCATCATCACTGGCACGAGGTATCACGTGAAAATATCGCGTCCCTGATTGGATGCAGCCGCTTCAAACGTCTTCGAATTGCTCCGAATTGCTCACTTGTTTCGAGCCGCACCCGATCTCAGCAATTCGTCTCGATCTAAGGAAAGCTAGGGAACAACCCGCCAGCAACACCAAAATTGCTGAAAAAGTTGCTCCGTCTGAAGGGGGCCTCACACACTCACCGCCCTCACGCACTCATGGCCCTCACACCCCTCACACCCCTCACGGCCCTCACGCACTCATACCCCTCACGGCCCTCATGCCACTCACACACTCACTGCCCTCACGCCCCTCACGGCCTTCACGCACTCATGGCCCTCACACCCCTTACGCAATCATGGCCCTCACACCCCTCACGCCACTCACGCACTCACCGCCCTCACGGCCCCCACTCACTCACGGTCCTCACAGCCATCACGGCCCTCACCGCCCTCACTCACCCTCACACTCATGAATTTTTCTGCTTCGGAAACTCACTCACCCTCACCTCACCTGTGAAGATGAGGGTGAGTGAGGGTGAGTGAGGGCCCTCATGAGTGAGGTTTGCCGAGGTATGGAAAACGTGAAAGTATAACGTTAAACAAAAGTGCACCTGGTAACCTCGTTTGCAATCAACTTCTGTAATACCAACTTATACAAAAAAACATGATACGCTTATAGTAAAATTCTTTTGAAAGTCACGTGCGTATTACTAGAAGGTAGGAACCCCTTCACAATGTCGGAACGACTGCCATCGTGAAAAGGGCAAATCATTCCATAAGATGGCGAAAGTGGGAGCAGGGCCAACACTACGAGCCAACGAGCCAATGAAAAAACGTCAAAAGTGTACACTCTTAAAAATGTCTGTGCGTCTACTTTCACGCACAAAACTCGGAGATGCCAATCACCGCAACTTGCGGAGGCAGCTCAGCGAATGACGATGCGGAAACATATGTTTAGACCAAAAAACGCAGTCTGAGTTGTGACATTAAACGGCAACTCCGCTCAATTCCGAAAACTTTAGGCTTACATGTGCTCCCATTTCACAAAGCACTACTAAACAGCTCTACGTCTTCGGATTCGCGAAATGTGGAATATTATTTGTGTAATCTTAATTTAAACATCGGCTTATACCGAAATCCCAAACTTCGGTTGCGTCAGGCAACATTGGTCTCGTGTCGTCAGAGTCATGGCCACGTCACGTCGAACCACGTGGTCTTGTGACGTTCGTGGGGCGAGGTACAGGACACGCGACGCGGGCTGGTCGCTTCGCATGGCGTGGACGGTGATGGCCCGGGGGAGAGGGGCAAGGGAGAAGACGAAAGAGGAGAGGGGAGCGGAGAAACCGGACATGCGATAAACGCGCAGGGCAGCGCAAACTAGCGCATCCGCGTTACGGTGATCGCGTAGACGCCGTAGAGCCAACACCGGGAGGAGAAGCTGATGACGTCATCGTTTAATTTCGCTCTGAGAAGTAAAAACAAACAAAACGTGAGAATGACGTAGTCATGCCTCTGACGTAGTGGTTCAACGTTGGCCACTCCAACTCCGTCGCATTGACTGCGCTGTCGATTGCGCCTCACGTCGTACGCTAGAGTTGGCAGATTTCGGCGACTTGGCTCATTTGAAAGTGTTCTGGCCAGTTTATTAAATATATAGACGGAATTAGACCGTAATATTTGACATGGGGTCTTCCTATATGCTACTGAAGAGGGCTGCATAGTTTTCTAGATATCAAAAATGAAGCGGAGTTGCCCTTTAAGCAATGCAAAACGTCACGCTTGCATTGCTTAATGTCACAACTCAGTCTGCGTTTTTTCGCCTAAACATATGTTTCGGCATCGTCATTCGCTGAGCTGCCTTCGTAAGTTGCGGTGATTGGCTCTCCGAGTGGTGTGCGTGAAAGTAGACGCACAGACATTTTTAAGAGTGTAACGTCACTCCGCTCATCACCTTTTTCTGTGGGCGTGATTTTGCCTTCTAATCCAATCAAACGTATAAAGTGTGCCGTGACGTTGAGGTTTTAGTCCGCCATTGTGCAAGTATTCCACATCTGCCAATAGAGGGCAGTCTTTCGAAAGGGGTTCATGTAGTATATTTCGAACTGAAGAAGGCCATAAACTCTCATGGAATCCCGGGAGTTGATGATGTGAACAATAGGAGTGCGCCAAAATCGCTTGGCAAGGTATTGGAAACACCGTTAACAGCTACCAAAATTGATTTTTCGTTTTTTTTCTTCTAAGCGATGAGTTTAATGCCTTTTAGCAACACCAAATAATCTTAATCTACAATATAATTTAATCTTGATGTCTGTATGCACGATAGGGTTATTTGACCGTACTGTACTAAAGTTCCTATGTAGCTTCAGTTAATAATAATCTAACGGAGTCGCTGAGAAAATCCCACGGTCAATACGTTGTAAAAAATACTGCATTCGTAAAATTTTAAAAACTTAAACACACACAAAAAAAACATGCTTTTTTATGTAAAATTAAGAGATACTCGGAAATGCAGGGCTTGTAATTCTCTTGTTGTTGAGGAATTGTTGACGTATGATTCACTTACTCTATACAAAGCAGAATAGGCAAGCACTAAAGGGGCTACATAACTCAGGTAATTTCGCGTTCATATATTGGTTAATAATACCGCTAAATTGACTTCTCTGGTCCGGTTCTTGCTAATGCCCTTGGTTTGAACCTCAACTTTTTTTTTTTGTATTAGAGCGCAGCTCTTAGGCGCCCGTTTTCGGCTTGAGCGGCGTCGGTGTCGGCGTCGTCGTCGGCGTAACCGCGCTGTGCATTGTGGGAAATGTCCCATATTGCACCGCGCGAGCCCCTCCCGTGGTCACGTGACCCCCCGAGGCGACGTGACCCCCGAGGTCACGTGACCCCGATGTCACGTGGCCCCCCTCCCCGAGGTCATGTGACCCCCCAGGTCACGTGAATCCCCCAGGTCACGTCGCTCCCCCCCCCCCGAGGTCACGTGACCCCCTCCCCCAAGACACGTGACCCCCCTTCCCCCAAGGTAATGTGACCCCCTGTTGAAAATTATCGGCTATAGAAGAAGATGAAGTGGAGGAGATCGACGACGAAAAAGAAGGGACGATGACAGCTACGGCGCCCCTTCAGCAAACGGAACTATCATGTAAATACTGTATATAAATCCTTTCTTGTTCAAACTAACTTGACGCAGTTGTTCCCCTAATGTAACGCAAAATCATGGTGCCGAAACCCGGGAATAGCTGAGCCAAGGTCAACCAAGAAAAGACTTCGAACATCCATCGTGAGGCCTGACGATCGTCTAAGGTATTTACCGCAACGGAAATGGATCCCCTAACGCCAGCAGCCATCGATCAACTCAAAAGAAGAAGAGCAGTGGTTCGGTCATCGGCTACCAGAATTATAACCGAAACCGTCGCTCTTCTATCCATGGAACCAAAGCCCATCGGTGAGCTGGAAGAAAAACTGAACATCTTAACAATCAAAGAAGCTGCACTGAAGGAAATTAACGACCATATTGAGAGAGCCATCACTGACAACACGCTCGAACAGGAGATGGAAACCGCTGAAGGCTACACCGAAAGAATTAGCGCAACGAAAACCAAGATCCTTCAGAGTCTCAGAGAGCAAGAGCGAATGATCAACAGAACGTCGGAGACCTCAACACAAGTTGGTAGATCAGAACAACAGCTCTATGCAAGTCAGACACACGCAACAGTGAAGCTTCCGAAATTAGAAATCGCCAAATTTTCCGGAGATATTCGGTCGTGGCAGGGCTTCTGGGACCAGTTTGACGCTACGATCCACAAAAATGCGTCTCTCTCGGCAATTGACAAGTTTAAATACTTGAAGAGCTACCTTACGAGCAAAGCTGCTGCGGCAATTGACGGTTTTCAACTAACATCTGAGAATTACGCAGTTGCTCTGGACATTCTGAAAGCAAGATTCGGGAAAAAAGAACTCATCATAGAAGAACACCTGGCACGGTTGCTGGCAGTAAGAACAATAAGCAACTCTCAGGACGTCGAGAAGCTCAGGTTATTATACGACGAAGTTGAGTCTGGAGTTCGTAGTCTTGAGGCACTTGGTGTATGTTCAACCACATACGGAACAATCCTCCTAACGGTTCTGCGAAAAGCCGTGCCATCAGATCTTGAACTGGAATATCATCGAAAAACATCAGCAGCATCAACAAACGAAGGCAACGAGCTAAAACGATTCTTGGACTTCCTGAAAACGGAAATTGAAAGCCGAGAACGGACTCAGCATAGAAATCAAAGAAAACCAACTTCCAATTCGGATAGAGCTACTCCTGGAGGAAGAGACCGACAAACACAATACCCGCCTTCGGCAGCTATGTTTGCAACAGGAACTCAGAAAGAAGAGGAACAATGCTTGTTCTGTGGATCCTATGACCACCTAGCTGCCAACTGTTCTACACCAATGCCATTGGAAGAGAAAAAGAAATGCTGAAAAGGAACAATCGATGCTTTCGATGCACGAAGCAAAACCACCGTGCAAAGGATTGCAGAAGCGCAAGGTGGCTAAAGTGTGCACAATGTTCTAAAAGGCATGCCACGGCAATGTGCGATCCAAGCTACAATGCGCTAGGAAACAGAGGTCCGCACAAAATTTCCGGTACAAGTAAGGAGGAAGCCCCTAACGAAACAGTGCTGCAGTACTCTCTAAAGGCAACGAATAGCAAAAACAGAGGGCCATGCCAAGTCCTTCTACAAACGGCAAAAGCATGGGCAGAAGGCGAACAAAACCGTGTGCTTGTCCGGCTTCTCATTGATGGCGGAAGCCAACGCACCTTTGTGAGACGAGACATCTCAGAGAAACTTCACCTTAACGTTTTGGGAGAAGAGGACCTAACGATCTTCACCTTTGGAGAAGGCGCTGCAACAGCCTCAAGGAAGTGTCGAAGAGTAGAGCTATGGCTGCGCAACCAATACAACCGCAAGGACGTACGAATTGAAGCCCTAGAAGTCCCACAGATCTGTGCTGACATCATTCACACACCACCAGACGTCACGCGGGACATCCCAGAAGACATGCTGCTTGCTGATACGTCTCTCAACATGAACGAATGTGAAAACGGAATCAGCCTACTAATCGGAGCCGACCACCACTGGGACGTGGTAAGTGGAAGCGTGACACGCCTGAAAACAGGATTGATGGCCGTCGACACCATCCTCGGTTGGACTCTACAAGGGCCCATGTCCTCAAGATCATCTACTGCTATCTACTCATCGATTACTGGAGTGATGAAGGTTTCGACAGCTGACCCAACTGAGATATCAACACAACTGCGATCGTTCTGGGAACTGGAGCATATCGGAATTAAGGGACAAGAAACGTCAACCAAAGAAATTGCTCCATTTGAAGACTTTAAAAAGAGCGTAAAATATGAAGACGGACGATACCAAGTTTTCCTCCCATGGAATGATAAAGTTGAGATGCTCAAAGACAACAAAGAGAACGCAGAACGAAGACTCCGATCACTGACTGGACGCCTCATGAAAAACAAAGCGCTCATGAGAGACTACGACACAGCAATACGGGAATATTTTGGCAATGGGTTTGCAGAAAAGGTTAAAAGTAATGAAAAAAGCGGAAATCCTGTATATTACATGCCACACCAAGCGGTTGTGCGACAGGAACGGCTGACAACAAAATTGCGGGTGGTATTCGACGCGTCCTCCAGCACTGCAGGGGAACTTTCACTGAACGACACCTTATCCAGTGGAACGAACTTAAATCCTGAATTAATAGACCTGCTGATCGAGTTTCGTACTCACAATGTCGTCGTAATAGCAGACATCGAGAAGGCATTTTTACAGGTGGTGTTGGCGGAGCAAGACAGAGATGCCTTACGTTTTTTATGGTACGAAACTACTCCACAGCAAGGACATCAGCTTCCGCCTATAACAACATGGAGAATGACCAGAGTTCCATTTGGGGCAACATCAAGTCCGTTTCTCCTGGCAGCAACGTTGAGACACCATTTCGACTTAATGACCGAAGAATTTCCCGATACCTCGAATACTCTAAAACAGCACATGTATGTTGACGACCTGGTAACTGGCGCCGATGATTTGGA
Source organism: Ixodes ricinus (assembly GCA_037355805.1). Lineage (NCBI taxonomy): Eukaryota > Metazoa > Arthropoda > Arachnida > Ixodida > Ixodidae > Ixodes > Ixodes ricinus. The sequence goes on along the minus strand of JAZHYW010001963.1, from coordinate 114,939 downwards.
AGGAGCCCAGGTACTGTGCAGAGAAGCAACAAAGATTCTAGAAAAGGCGGGAATGCATCTTAGAAAGTGGAAATCCAATGAACCAAGGTTGTTATCGGAATTAAAGGAAGAAGTATCCGGCCAAGTGCCACTACCCGGACAAATTGGCCGAACAAAGGTTCTAGGCGTTGGATGGGAAGCACAAGCAGACATCATCAATTTTGACATAGAACCTCTAATTGACTTTCTGTGCTCACGTGAAGACAGCAAACGCTTCGTACTTCAAGCAACAGCTCGCATATTTGACCCTATGGGTTTTCTGGCTCCCACCGTGACAACCATAAAAATGTTATTTCAACGACTTTGGGAGCGAGGTGTTGAGTGGGATGACGTGTTACCTTCAGACTTATACGAAGAATGGGATAAGTGGTGTACAGACCTCACTGCCTTGAAGGACGTCGCTGTTCCAAGACTCATCGTTCGCGACTTCAACAAAGACAAAACCGAAAAGGCATTGCACGTGTTTTGCGATGCTAGCACAAAAGCGTACGGAGCTGTAGCGTATGTGGCATCGAAAGAGGAAGAGGGAAGAAGGTGTGTGACCATTGTAATGGCGAAATCTAGAGTGGCACCCCTCAAGCGGTTGACCCTTCCGCGACTTGAGCTTATGGGAGCATTAATTGGCGCTCGTTTGGCACATTCTCTAACAAAGAAGTTGAAGATAGAAGGACTCCCAGTGTACCTGTGGACTGACTCCATGATCGTCTTTTATTGGATTCGTAGTTCTGCAAACCGGTGGAAGCAGTTTATTGCAAATCGTGTCTCAGAGATCCAATGTCTGACGGAACCAATCAACTGGAGACATTGTCCTGGTTCAGAAAACCCAGCAGACCTTTTAACACGTGGACTTATGCCAAGTGCTCTGGTTGAGAACAACACATGGTGGAATGGACCCATCTGGCTTCAGTGCTCGGAACCATCCTGGCCAAGTCAAGTTGAGGTAAGACCAGAATGCGAAGAATACAAGGCTGAAGAAAAGAAAGACACCGTTGTTCAACTCACCATACCCGACGAATTTCATCTGATGAACTTGGAGAACTACAGTTCATTTAATAAGTTGATTCGCGTGACGGCCTGGATAAAACGCTTCGCAAACAACATAAAACAGCAAGGACAACGAAGGGGAGCGCTAACAAGTGATGAAATCATAGACGCAGAAAAATACTGGATAGCGACTTCACAAATGCAAGCTTTCCCGAAGGAAATCGTACTCCTAAAAGATCAGCAGCCAGTTGACAAAAATTCAAAAATCAAGTCGTTCAACCCAATTATTGACAGTGATAATATCGTGAGAGTTGGTGGTCGTTTACAATTCAGTAACAACGAGGAAAGCGTAAAACACCCAATAATTCTACCTGCAAACCACCGGTTCACTACCCTTCTTATTGAGGAAGAACATCGTCGACTGCTGCACGCCGGAGTTCAAGACACTTTGACGCAGCTACGGGAAACTTACTGGATTATAAAGGCAAGACAAGTCATACAGAAAGTAATACGTCGCTGTTTAACTTGCCAAAGACAATGCTGCACACCTGCCTCTGAGCCCGTAGCTCCACTACCAGCCGACAGAGTTTCAAGATGCGAACCTTTCGAAACAACTGGAGTGGATTTCGCGGGACCTTTGATATGTCGACATCAATACGGGAGTAGCAAGGTCTACATCGCACTTTTCACTTGTGCCGTAACACGTGCAGTGCACCTCGAACTTGTGAGTGACCTATCGACAACAGCCTTTTTGCTGGCATTCAAACGCTTCGTTGCACGCCGAGGCATCGCAAAAACGATTTATTCAGATAACGCCTCAACGTTCAAACGAGCCGCTAAAGACATCAAACAAATGTTTGAAGCAATACAAGGAGAGGAAGCGCAGACCTACTTTGCAAATCACAGGATTAGGTGGAAAACAATTGTAGAAAGAGCCGCATGGTGGGGCGGATTTTGGGAGAGACTAGTGAGGTCGGTCAAAGTCTCGCTACGCAAGGTTCTGGGCCGTAGTAGTTTGAATTTCGAAGAACTGGCCACGGTCCTCACAGAAGTAGAAGCTGTAGTCAACTCCCGTCCAGTGACGTTCATTTACAACAACCCCAAAGAACCAGAGGCTCTATCTCCAGCACACTTTTTATTGGGACGTAAACTGACCACCCTTCCCCCACATCACTTACCAGCAAAAGATGAAGCAAGTTCTGGACACTTAGCGCGACGTTGGAAGTATCGATGCACTATTATAGAGCAATTCTGGAGAAGATGGAGATCTGAATATTTGCTAGAACTGAGGTCAGCTCACATCACCAAAGCCAACAGTTCAAGTGGTTTACAAACCGATGACATTGTCCTTCTCAAAGATGACCGACTCCCAAGGCAGATGTGGAAAATCTGCAGAGTTAAAGATACTTTCCCAGGAAAGGACGGCAAGGTTCGAGCCTGCAGGATTGTGCTGCCCAGTGGGGGAGAGCTCCGCCGTCCGATACAGTTATTATACCCGCTGGAATTGCAAGAATGAGCATCTGCTCATTTGGGGGAGTTTGTTGAAAATTATCGGCTATAGAAGAAGATGAAGTGGAGGAGATCGACGACGAAAAAGAAGGGACGATGACAGCTACGGCGCCCCTTCAGCAAACGGAACTATCATGTAAATACTGTATATAAATCCTTTCTTGTTCAAACTAACTTGACGCAGTTGTTCCCCTAATGTAACGCTAAAACCCCCCTACCCCCGAGGTCACGTGACCCCCCCGGAAGAGATTGAAGAATGAGGGGAGGAGGAGGGAGAAGGACGAGGAGGAGGAGGGGTATACCCTCCCGTCAGTACCCTTCCTTCCTCCTCCTCAAGAGCTGGGCTCTAATTCATCATTGTGATGTAAACGGCTTTCACTTTTGGTGAACCCTCCGGATATCCTCCTCATACGTACACGAGCTGGAAGGACATGTAAACGTCCACTGCGCATGAGGATGGTTTCAGGGTGACTGCTCACCCGACTCGTCATTTTTTCAGCAAAACATCGTTTACGCCCCATGATACTCTCTTATTCATCGTTCCTTATCAAGATTTAGGACTTTGTTGATGGCGAACGCAAATATTCTAGACGTTATATATATTGTGAACAGTGCACGTTGGAGATTATTTGTGTCAAAAATGACGCGTCTGAATTTACACGCAACATGTTGCGAGGCTTCAGAAAACCCGCGATTCCGGTTTCGTGCATAAATCGCAGTAACGGTCAGGGTGCGGTAGTAAATTATTGTTGTGGTTTGCGGTATGAATCTGCTGATTTCGTTTGTATAATGAAATCACGGAATCCCCCGAAAAAGAAGGGGACGGTTCTATTTCTGAAAACCGACGTGAGTGCTGGATCACAGTTTACAAGAATCACACATGATTTAACGCAGGTGATCAGAGCAGCAATAACTAATACCGCTTTGCGTACTTGTATAAAGGTTACCACCATTCAAGAAATAATTGTTCGCGGAGGTAAATAACATTTCTTTAAACAAAAATATTATTCGCGTTAATTAGAAAAAGAGAAATTCATTTTAATGTTGCGCTCGAAAAGTAAATTGTCTTACCTTGTTATTCTATTTAATTGGAGGATACCCATGACCTCTGTCTAACCGCGTCTGTGCGCGTCCTCTAATAATTGTTACTTTATTATTTTATTTTCTTGTTCCACTACGACGTATCCGGTCAGCATGCTGCAGAAAACAATTGGCCTCTTCATTATATCCAGTCTACTTGCAGAAGCACTAGTTATTATGTAAGTCACGAGTAACAACGGTGACAGTGAGCAGCTCTGAAGGTCATGGTTGGCTTGCCAGTAGAAAGGCACTATCACACAAAGGGAACGTGTGGAACCAGCAGCACGAACGGCTACAAAACGTGCATGCCCGTGGAAAAAGAAACCTCGATATGCAACTGACCGTCCTATCCTGTTTTCAAATGTTAACAAAAGCATCAAAGAGAACTTCAGGCACCGCGCTGCTGTCCGTGCACTTTCGAATTTTCGCCATTTACAGTTTTGCTTTTTAGGTTTTAGGCAGACATTAGTAAGCTTTCCAACTTTTTTCCGTTCTTCAGGTTCCTAAAGACTTCAGTTATGCGTTCGCTGCCTAGAGTGTATACCACAGAGAAAAACCCCGCTGGCAATTATTAATTTGGAAGAAATATACCCAATAAGGTTAATAAATATTAGAAAAAATGACATTTATTTTACAAAGCTGACGAATTTTAATGATAATAAATTGATATATGTTACGCATGATCCAACAGCCAAAATATAAAAAGAAGAAAAAATATTGGTGAGCTTTTCTCCGCATCCGCCGGTTTTGCGGTGAGCTTTTCACCGGTGCGCTTCTTTCCGGTGAGCTTTTTCTGCGGTGGACTTTTCTCCGGTGACCTTTTCTCCAGTGAGCGTTTTTCCGGGATTCAAAGAGTTCAGGGTCAACGAACATCTTCCCTAGGCATATGCCAGAAAAGGCCACTTCGGCTTCCAGTTCTGCCAACCGACATCCCAACTTGTCCAGGTCCGCGAAGACTTTAATCAATAGTGTGGTTGGCGACGAAAACGAACATGCATAAGAAAAGGGTACTAAGCCTGTTTAACGAACGATTAACGAAAACACAGTGAGGGCGCAGGCGAACTGGTGTAAGTCACCATTATGCTAAAATAGCTGAGTATGGGTGTGAACCGCGTTAAGGTGCTGAACACTTGTGGAAGCAAAGTTGGAAAGATAGTGCATGGAAATGGTGGGTGGCAGAGGTGTGAAGGGTTTGTTGATGTTCCGCGTATAAGCGATTGTTTGAATATGTTCCAAGCTTCTCTTGTAAACGCATGTAAAGAAGTTCTATCTAAAAAGACTTAGGAGCTTCATGGTAAGGAGCCCAAGTTTTGTTTAAATGTAAAGCCGTCAAGATTGGACGTCGTATCGTCGATTCAGGCAGTTACGAAAGTGGTGTCAGCATAAAAAGGCAGCATTCGTGGATCAAGCGGTAGGTCGGGTCGAAATAATGATGGGCAGAGATTACTTAACAGAAAGAAGGAGCTTTAGAGAAGTAAGAGCGGTAAAAAACGAGTTGGAAGGAAAATCGTTAGAGTTGGTACAAACTGACAACAGTGGAAAGTTCGGAATTTTACCAAGGTCAATTTACCGAATCCAGGAGAAAAGCTCATCGGTGAAAAGCTCACCGGAGTAAAGCTGGCCGGAAAAAAGCTCACCGCAAAATTGGCGGATTCGCAGAAAAGCTCCCCGGCCATTGAGCGTATGGGGAGAAAAGCTCACCGATGTTTTTTTCTTCTTTTCATATGGAGGTTGTTGGGTCATGCGTGCTTCAATTTATTATCAATAAAATTCTTCAGTTTTGTAAAAAGAAAAATATCATTTTTTAGTATTTGTTAAGCTTATTGGGTATATTGCTCAAAAATTAATAATTGCGGGCGAGTAATTTTTGTGGTTTCCTTTCTAGGCAACGAAAGCATAACTGAAAGCTTTATGAACTTGAAAAACAGGAAAAAGTTCGAAAACTTAATAATGTCTTCCAAAAACCTAAAAAACAAAATTGTAAACGCCGAAAATCCGAAAGCGTATGCGCAACAACGCGGAGTCTGAAATTTTCTTTAAAGCTTTTGTTAACCTTTGAGAATTGGACAGAACGGTCAGTAGGATATCGAGGGTTCTTTCATCCACAGACATGCACGTTTTCTAGTCGTTCGTGCTGGTGTTTCCATACGTTGCCTTTGGTGATATTGCTATTCTACGGCGACCCACCTATGACCTTCAGAGCTGCACACCGTCACCGTTATTACTCGTGACCTATGTAAAAACTAGTATTCTGTAAGGTAGCGAATTGGGCGAGTTGCTAAACGTTATACATAATAAAAACCGCTCAAACAACAAAGACAGAGTGAAGACAACAAACATGATAGGACGAAGCTCTTCTCGCAACTAAAGTTTTATTAGTGAAAATAACAGAAAGAAAACAGCATAGCCGACATTGATTAGATCAAGGAACACCTAGTTGTCTATCAGGCACCACACAATCTTTCGAGCTGAAACGGCTCACACACAACTATTCATATTAGCTCGCAAAAAAAAAAAAAGAAAAAACTCTATATCTAACAGAGCTACCCACGGCGCACTATCAAGCTGTCAATAAATTGTAGACTTTTTACGGGTGTCCCATGTTCTGATTATATACTTGCGGCGTCATTAATATACAAAATGGGTGATTAATAATTTCTGAGGATTTAGTAAATATGTCCAATGAACTTCAAGATTATTACAAAAGAAAAAGAAAATATTTTTCATGAAGTGACTAATTCTAATTGTGTTATACTGCCACGTGTGACGCACAATCCGCTAAGCTAAAAAACAATATTTAAAATATCAGTGAGCTTTTTTTCTGCATCGGCTCAAATTCCGGAGAGCTTTTCTCCGCACCTGCCGGTTTTGTGCAGAGCTTTTCTCCGGTGAGCTTTTTTCCGCCGCCCCAGTTGACCAGAGCAAGTCAAAGAAAGCGCTGGATAAACTTTTTTTGAATGGAACGGAAACATCGGAACAATGAGGAAAGAAATTTGTGGGATTCTTAAGGAGGAAGATTTCGAGGATAAGGTGCAAAGCATAATGAGCTCGAAGCAGTCAACTCTGAGCTTAAAGGTTTTTTTTTCTTCAAGGACCATAAGCCGCAGCTCGTTTTTCGTAGGGTCATTAATGAAAGCGGAACATGGCAGAAGGTAGTGAACACGTTTCTGCGACAATGGTTTGGGTATGTTCAGTTAGAAAATTTTCTGTCGCTAAGGAACACGCACGAATTAATCAGTATATTGTGAAAGGATCATGGCAGGAAGTGTTCGGTATTTTCTATGGATGTAAAGGACTTGTACTATTCCTTGAAAAGGAACAAACCGGTGAAGAGGGCCAAATAAGTGGTAGAGTTGAATTCATTATTGTTTAAATCAGATTCAATACTCTCCGCGCACAGTTTTCTGGCAGGTTTGTAATTTTATCTTCGCTCAACTGCTGTGGAGTATGAGGGATAGAAGTGTTTGCAAAAAAAGGGTTTGCATTGGTTCCTCTGTGGCACCAGTGTTGGCGGAGATTGACCTAAACTTTCTTGATTCTGCCGTGATCGATGGACTGCAAAAACGTCCTTGGGGCAGTTGTGTTTTCAGAAGATATGTTGACAGAATCTTTGTAAGAGGCTTTTCAGACTGATTGGCAGGAAAGGCTAGAAATGTTAACAAGGTCAGTCAGCTCCTGTGCTTAATTTCATGGTGGACTAGCCAGCGAAAAAACTGCTGCTGTTCTTGGATCTACAAATTCACGTGACGTGGGTGAAGCATTATGCTGAGAATATGGAAAAACAAATCCAAAACCGATCCTTCCAAAAAAAAAAAAAGCTGCCACTCAAAGACTAAAAGCGGATGTTGTTAAGTCATTGATCACTAATAGTTTAAACAAGCCTAGTGTGCATTTTACAGCGAAGGCAGTCAAAGGGCCTTCTGAAAGTTTGAGCAGCGCGGGATACGGAAAAGATTTCATTAGGAGGCAGGTGACTATAATGAGCAAGGCAAGCGAAGAGAGAGAAGAGCGACAGAAAAAAAGAATCGCATTCATGCCATATTTAGACACGATTGCTCCTATTGTAAAAGCTCGTGCGAGAACTTTGGTGTAAATGTGGTGTTTTGTACGGATTTAAAGTTGGGTAACCTTACCCCATTTCAAAGAAAAATAAAGGGGTGCCAGAAAGTCCATAGAAAAAATCGACAACTTGTGAGGAAGGAGTCGTATACGAGATAACTTTAGCGTATGGGTTTAAGTGTGGGGCAAACTTCCTAGTGTTTGAATGATAGACTAACGGTTCATAAAAGAAACGTAAAAAAGTGGCCAATTAGTGAAATAGCAACACATATACAGGAAAGCAACAACTGTATTGCACAGTGGTCGGAGACAGAAGTGGTGCACAAAGAGATCGATGATGTCAAACGAGTTGGAAGAGAAACCATTAGAATTAGGTCAAAAGGCAACTGTATAAGCCAGACGTCAATGTACCTTGCTCACAGTGCCAAGACGTTCATGTGTTTATAAAGATTTCGGTTCTTGTCTTGTGAGTGTGAGCGTGTTTTTCGTTTTTTTTTTTTTTGTCTAGTGTAGCAGTGCAAGAATTTGGGAAAAGTTTAATTCCAGTGTGAAGATGACAAACACCGGAAGGGTAACGTGTCTTTGTTCTCTTTGAAGTTTTCTTAACGGCAGGCTTGGCTATCACCTCTCGTTCATGGCTGGGGAGGGGGAGTGTGTTCTAACATGCGTGTGCTTTGTTCGAACGTAGAGTGACCGCGCAAGATTATGGTGTGTCATAAGAGTGTACAAAGTTGGCTGCAAAATTTGTGGAAAAGATAGAAACGAGAAAGAAATTTTTGATGTTGTTGTGTTCATGTAATGGTTGGTGACGATTTTTGTTTCAAAGTTGTATATAAGAGGTTTACTGAATGAACTTATTATCTGAGTTTGAGACGTCGCCTGACTGACTTCTTTCCCTTCTCTTCTAGTTTTGGATGTTTTAAGTTGTTTTCACACTCAGACTATGGTGTGTTTACATAATAGTAAACTTACACCATTTCGCATGAGCCCTCACTGTGTTTAGCGAAAAAAGCCAACGTTGAGGTGGCATTCTTAGCACCGAACAAGCTCTCCAACTTGTGAAAGAAAGTGAACGCTTCTTCAAACCGATCATAGAGCTGCAGAAGCATAAAGCCAGTTGTGTCCAGTGCACAGAAGAAATCGTGTACTTCATTCCTCTCTCATGTGGAATCGCTACATCGGCGAGACTGGACGGTGCCTGAACAATCGACTTCGCGAATACCACAGTTAGATCACTAGAGGCAACTCAGGACATCTAGGTCTGCACTGCCGGGATCGCAGGTGTGCGGCACAACTACATAGCTGCACCGTGATAGACCGAAACAACAACATACTAACTAAGGAAATAATTGAAGCGAAGCATATTTCCAGGCTTGACGTTGGATGCGTGAGCAGCCCATCTCTCAACTTATCTGCAAAGAATTAGCTTATCTCGCCTTAAGAAGATAATCGCGGACAATTTTACGAATTGGTTTTATTAGGCGAAGAAGAAAGGGAGAAAAAATAATTTACAGATTTTGTTTTAGCAATATGTAGAAGAAAACAAAGGCAAAATACAAAGAGTTATGAGTTGAGCACTGTCTGTATGCTTTTGTGTATGTAATCGAGTGAGCAGGGTGTCGAACCGAACCCGAACCCGAACCGAAAACCGGATCAAAACCGTTATTTTTGACCGAACCGGAACAAAACCGAAACCGAAATCGAACGCTTCATATTGAACCCGAACCGGAACGAAACCATAATCTGATGTGGCGGTTACCGGTTCAACGAAAACGGTTCAGGGCCAATTATGTCAATAATTGGTCTAAATGGGAAAAGTTGCGGAAGTTTATTTTTCTTATGTTGCCAAGACTAATCCTACATACAGTGAGATATTTTTGCATTTCGTTTTTATTGCATACGTAATAAAAATACATCATCGTCTGGAGAGCTTCAACCTTTCTTTTGTTTCTTGGATTGACCCTGGCGGCGCGGTAGCGGCGGCGGCGATTTTAAAGCACCGCTTGGCCGCTTGGCTATGGAATGTCCAAGTGTCGGAGTGGATTGCGCCACAGCAGGCACGGGGGCCTGCGCGTCTGCGAATGTTTGACCTCGAGATGGACCACAGTTGCAGTTGATGAGCCATTTAGTCAATCGAGCACCGAGAGCGCACCACGTGACCCTGCGCTTGAGTGCAGGGACACCCTGAAGGAAGGGGGACAAGTACCGCGCTGCATCGGCAGTATAGTTTGTAGGGTCGCCTGTGGTCCTTTTCAATGAAGAACAATCTTTTCTTCAACGTGCTCAAAGTGTTAACTTACAAAAGAAAGAAAAAGAAAACATGGGTTGTCAGAGGTAACGTTACTCGGTGATGATTCGCCGACGCGCCGCGCCCTGGAAGGAGGCCAGGGGAGGAGGAGGAGAGGGGGGGGGGAGAGAAGAAAATCTGTCTGTTTATTTTTTTGGTAAATTTGTCAAACTAGCAAGGCCAGCATGTCACCTGTTCAACCATTTTCTCATTTTTGTTTGAAGTCCTCTTTCATCGTCTTCAACTGAGCATTCGAGAAACGTCGTTCGCTAGGGGTGGCATTACCGGAACTTTGTTCGGTGGCTGACAGGTACAAATGAACCGGTCTAAGGCCCTCAAACCGGGTTATTTGCATAGAGCATTATTTGCGATAAAAACACAAAGTGACTAGACAAAGCATCGCCACGAGATCTTTAGAACAGCGTTTTTCCGCCGGAACCCGAAGCGCTGTCAAGATGTAGTCACATTTCATTATGACGTGCGTGTTTACGTGCCCGGTCATTGACACATCGGCCAGCCTGGCCGATGTATACACGACCACAGCTTAACGGGATTCAATAAACTACCCCAACTGCGCACTCGGCGTCCCTGTTTCCGTGTTTTACGTCACATTTGTTTCCTCTCGTTCCCCTGTCAGCCACTCTGGGGCATAGCTGTGACATTTTACTAAATGCCAAAAACAGGTAACATGTATAAAAAAACAAAAAAACGTGTGTGCAGAGCAAAACAAACCAATACATATGGAGGGCAAGCAATCCAGCTAGAGACCTTTTTACTGTTTACAAAATCGCAGCCCAGTGTGTGATCTTCACAGCCGAGCACGTACGTGTTTGTCGCTTCGGAAAGCGAGCAAAGCACGCCCTATACGCCTGAACACTGAAGATGGCACCGGCCACAAGCTCTTTTTTGTAAAGGTCTATAGAGCCATCCCGAAAATACGCCCTCTTCTGGCAGAGTTTGAAATACTGCACAGCTGTGTGTGCAAAAAACACTATAAAAATGGAAAGCCGATCGCTTCTATGTAGTTCACTTAAGAACAGTAATATACAAGTAATAGCCTTGCCACATTAATGGTGTCTGTTGCCCACGTCACTGTGCAGAGTTCTTATATCTGCCTGAAGAGGGAATAGTATTGGGATGGGTCTATTGCAAGTATCTCGTCCTCAGAAAAGGCTGCAGGAAATGCTCGGTCAATATTCAGAGGTCGAGTTAGGAACCGGTTCGAACCGGTTCACACTTATTAAAACCGGTAACCGGAGTGATATTATGTGCGCTACCCTAAACCGGAACCGAACCGGAACAAAATACAATGCTACTGAACCCAAACCCGAACCGAACCGAAATAATGACCGGTTCGACACCCTGCGAGTGAGTGCATTTTTTGAGACGTTTATGCGCTGTGAAGTCGTAAGATACAATTTTGGGTGACAGAAGTTCAGACAAAAGGCAGAAGACATGAGACATTTGGGAAAGTCGCTTTTTCCATTTTTGCTTTCACATGGTGAAATGCTGCATGGAGGAGTAAAATCACAGGTGATTAAAGGACAGAAAAATCAAATAAAAATTTCCACCCTAAGGAAAGGACTGATTAGATATTAACATAAAAAATGATGACAAAATGGAATTATTGTGTACCTTTCCACACGAATTACAGGCAAACGACAGGTAGAAATTTGTTTTTTTTTCTGTAATAGTTCCTACAATTATTTTCAATCACGTGAAAGGCTCATGAAGCCTTCTTACTGTCAGCCACCTTTGACTGGCGCCGAAGGACTCAGTTGCTAAGAGCCGGCATACGCTTTTCTGTTCACTTGGGCCGATAAACTATAGAGACTGACAGCAACGGGCGAAGCTTTCAGAGGTCGTAAGGCGACCTCAGAAAGTTGGCGCCCCTGATGTTTTCTTTTCCTTTTTCAACTAAGTGACAGCAAGCGAAAAACAAAACGACGGCATCTTCATACTTAGCTTCACGAAAAAAAAAAAGCGTACGTCACTCCGTTAGCATAGTTGACGTTGGTCGGGGTCCGAATACAAATCACTGCAGCGGTGAGAACCTTAGGAAAAACAAAGTCAAAGAACTGCGATAGATACAAAAAAAGGCGGCAGAGGAAAAAAACATTATGGAAGACCTTCTCGTTAGAGAATGCGAGGAGAAAGTGGGATCCAAGGAAAGCCGCCCCCTCATTCGGGTCTGGCGCCCGCCAGAAACAATAAAAACATGTTACGGCCAATTTGTTCTACAGGCTGCTCCAAAATTACCGCAAGAAACAAAACAAAAAACGTGTTGTTTTGTTTTTGTTTTTATATAGCTATATGATTCCAGGTTCTGGGTCCCCCTCTTTTACTGTGTGTTACGCAGGAAGATCATTTGAATATTTAAAGTTATAAAAATATTTTACAGCTCTTTATACATAAATTTTTTTAACCAATTATGGTAAAACCTTGACATTAGAAAACCAGAATATGATGAAAAAAATATTTACAAGTATGCCAGCGATTTTTTTTCCCGTCATCCGCTAGCAAAGTTTGAGTTACATTCCTGATAAATAAAGAACGATGGGAGCGTGAGTTGCATGCTGGAGACCATGTATCATTATATTATGGAGCCTTCCAAATACGCGGGGAAAATAATACAGGCGCTACATATAAACAAAACGTCGTTCTCCGCCATTATGTCCATAGTATACCCTAGACGATTGAATAATAAAAAAAAAACAGACAGAACAAAGAAGCCTAAAACACAGCTTTGAAATTTATGAAAAAGTCGCCTTGTTACACATGTCCATATACCCTTCACAGATTCAAAAATACTTCATCGCCCAAATCTTTTATTATTAAGTCATTCTTCAGTTCGCCTTTCCAGCTGGTTTTCTTCCTTATATATAATCACGCCAGCGTTCGAGTATATTTCCTGGCCCTCCTCGTTAATTCTTAACGTAAGCCATCCCTCACTCGAACTCTCCGTGTCAGCCAGCCATGATCGTACTACATCATTATAAACCAGCTTGGGTTGTCTACAAAACACGGGCGAAGGCGCGTAATGATGTCCCACTGCCTCATAGCGTAACAGAGTTCACAGCGAAGGAACACACCGGACGGACGTCACACAAGGAAATTCTATTTTACGCGTAAAAGCCACTGAGAGCAATGCCGCGTCTCCATTTCTCTCGTCTCAAATGCGCTCACCATCCTAAACCTCTTAAAAAAGAAATTAAAAAAACACAAGAAAATAGATTTTGTTTTCTTTTGACCCGTATAGATCGCTTTTGTTTTCTCCCGACTTCCACGTCGGTCCGTTGGGACAACATAATCCATCTAGGTCATGTTCCTCTGTTGACGGGCTCTTGGATTGTCTCCACGCGGTTACACCGTCTTTTCGAATTCCCGAAGAGCACGATGCAGTGTCCTGTGCTCTGCGGTTGCCGCATACGCAGTCTCTAACCTTCTTTGGTTCCGCAACAACCACTGCCGCTGCCTGACGATTCGCAATCGAGGCCATGAGTTCCTGCCGTCAGCAACTATGCCATCAGGAAACACTTTCAAAGCGAATTCATTTCGTGTTCTTTTCTTCTGCTTGTCAGTGCGCGACGCGGTCGATGAGGGCGCAGAATTCGGCTGTGACTGCAAACATCACCGTACCTTTCTTCAAAATTGGTAACACAGCGCACAAAAGACGAGAACACAAAGTAAAGGAAGAACACAGTATACAAGCGCTATACTGTGTTCTTCTTTTACTTTGTGTTCTCGTTTTCTGCGTGCTGTGTTACACTTTTTTGAGATATGCACACTCTAGCCCGCATCGTCATCTTAGTTCAGTACCTTTTGGTGTATTTTTAATTGTGGCGTTTTCTGGCAGTCAAGATCGTCAAAATTTTGACTCATGACCAAAACGTGCAGATGGCAGCCGGCCATTCCTGAGGAAGTTCAGCAAGCTTTTTATTGTAGGTTTCAACGTTCAGAAAACCGTCAGAGCGATGACAGTCTCCGGACTATTAATCGACAGTTATATCTATTGAAAACTTGCCAAATGAGCAATTCTCTAAATTATACATATCTCAACTTTCTACCTTTGATTTAGCATATTTTACGTGTTTTATAACCACCGACATATCCTTAAGAAGCCACCTGATTACAAAAAAACAAACAATATGTAGCTGAAAGAGTAGAAGAACCATTATTTGTTGTAATTAGTAAAACAGTAAAAAACAATTAGTGACGAATTTTTCTTTTCGTGAGGGGTCGACGCTTCAGTCTAATATAAACAAACTACATTACTGGTCTGGAATCGCGTGCATAATTTAGACATCGTTCGGGAGCCATCCTCCTCTTTCTTCTCTTCTGGCCGTAGTGGCACAGCTCGTGATCGAGCGGCCGTAGTAGTGGCTAAAGCCCCTGTGATGATGTGACTTAGTACGCAAAAGAAGAAGGCTGTGTCAACCCATGGATCGGCTCGGAGGGACAAGGGAAGACGACGAAGATGAGAAGAGGTGGGGAGTGCGTGCACGGAGACCGTGCGAAGGACTGGCCGGCAGGACGTGCTGTGTCCGAAAAGACACCATCTGCCAGAGCAATCGGTTGCTCGCTCCTGCTGTCTGGCCAGCAGCCTTGTTCCAGCGAGGGCAGCGCATAGAAATCTACGCTTCCCGGTTTCCTACTGCGAGAGCACATGGTACCGTGACTGTTGAGTCATCGACGGAAGCCAACCGCTCCCGCTCCTGACTGCCAGCCACAACCGTGGCCCGACAACCACAACTTCAGACACGAGACCCGCTGTTGCGCGTGGTTGTTTCAAGACATGGTGATTGTTGCGTTCCCCTTTCTTTCATTTCTTTAACTAAGTTTCTTTTTTTTTCTTTTAGTATAAGTATATGAACTCTTGATTTCTTTTGTAGATACATGTTCTAAGAAAAACGAAGGACATGTGTATCTTGTCTATCTTTAACCCTAAAGAACCTTGCTACAGGCCTGTCCTGGGAAAAGTGACGCCATTCATTGGTGTGGAAATGCTCGAGACACGTGCCGCGCACCACTTCTGGGAAGAAAATCAGCAGAACCCATCCTTTGGGAATGATTATCTACGTTAATGCGAATAGCATCAAACGGTGCGGAGTTATGCGCGTTCGTCAGGTGGCCGGCACACTCTAGATACGCCAGCCCACTCTTGAGGCGATTCTAAATTTGTTGACACTTTCACAGCCCTGCGCACGATCTCCGCAGCCCAGCACGTGCGTTTGTGTCACTTAGGAAGGCGAGCAAAGCACGCGCCATACGCACAAACACTCAAAATGGTACCGACCAGACTTTCTGGCGTCTCAGCTAGTCTCAACCAACGGTACTCTAAACGGTTGTTCATATCTTTACCATAGGACGCGCTTTACAGCGCTGTCACAGCTACCGGTGGCGCGCGTTCCATGCACGAAGGCTCATTCCGCTCTCGTGAGGCTGAGCACGGCCGCTACATCACCCTCTCCCGAACGCGGGAGAGGGTGAGCTAGCGGCCGTGCTCAGCCTCACGAGAGCGGAATGAGCCCTCGTGCATGGAACGCGCGCGCACCGGCAGCTGTGACAGCGCTGTAAAGCGCGTCCTATGGTAAAGATATAAACAACCGTTTAGAGTGCGTTGAATGACTGCATTCATAGCTCTGTGGTTAGCGCGTCTGCCTGCTGATCAAAGGGTCAACGGTTCGAATCCCTGCCGGCGCCGGTCTTTTTCATTTATTTATCGACCCGCGGCTTAAGAGGTTAGATAGCCAGATAGATAGATACATAGACGAAAAGTGCGTGAAGTAGCCAAAGAATGCTATTCGCATTAACATGGCATCTGAAATCTAGCTCAGTGCTGCACTGCGCCGCCATGATCTTCCCAAGGGCTGCACGTTGCATGTGCCTCGTACATCGACGCACCTTGCGCCACCTTTAAAACATTAAGGGGCTTTAGTAATGGCAGCTTTAACACTTTGCTTGTGGTCGCGTGGTTTTCCCCTCTTTCTGGTGTTGACCTGTGCTCTGGATAGTTCCAACAATAAGTACCAAGTGCTTCATGAAATGAAAACATTTCCGCGTCAATATCAATATAAATTTCTATTCCGGCACCTCACACACCGCGTGTTTGATGCAATTTCCGTCAGAAGGAGAGATCTGAGACCAAAAGCTTCTTCGCCAGAATGCCCAGCCACGAGTCAAGACCCATCGGGGATCGTAAAGCCAAGCTGCTTCCCTCCTACCGGGGCGCCATCTGCAACTCACCAAACCCCACAAGCAGCGCTAAAGCTGACGGTGAGGCGGCGCGGGACAAGAAGAAAGAGGATTCTGCGCCACGTGTTCTGCACATTTGAGGCGTCCTCCAAGATATCGGGCACGGGGGAAGATCGTCAAGTCTGGAAAACGCGAAAATAAAAAAGCAGACCGGAAAGAGAGATGCCAGCGTAACGGGACGAGTGGTTCTGCTTCTGATCTTGCTTTGGAAGCCGGACCATAAACGCAAGCGGGCATAATCGTCCGTCTCTTGCAGATTAACAGGGAGAACGTTTATCGACCATGCCTCCTGGGCCCGAATGCCAGCCCAGTGAAGAGGTAACCGGGGAGTGTTCATGACAAACAAGGCCGAACAGGACCACGACCTGCTCAAGGAACTGAATCCGATCAATGCGATGTGGGGAACTTCGGAACTGGCCGTAATTTCTCCAAACGGGCTATAGTCCATTTGGAGAAGCGGCTCACACAGTTCTGGTTTCACACAGGACTAGAAGACGGATGCACTGCAGACACCAGAGTGTGAGCAGTGATTCCGTCTTCTAGTCCTGCGTGAGCCCAGAACTGCTCGTTGAACAAATTTTTAGGTTTCGATGTTGAACTGTGAAGTATTGCCAAATACGTAAAAGGTTGAGGGGGAATCTAGGCCAAGAGCACCTAAAACCTGTAGGAATTCCTTTGCTGCTCCCCGTCTGAGATAATGACACAACACACTGGTTCAACAAAACGTAGATATTTGATAACCGTTATCGCCCGCGCCGCGATCCCGACCCCCCCCCCCTCTCCTCCCGTTCCCCCGGTTACGCTGCAGAGGCGTTTTATCAGCAGTGGAGCACCTCTCGCGTGGTCAATTACACTTGGACCTGGAATGACACTGTAATGTCATTGATTGATTTATTAGTTTATAAACACTATAAATAAATAAAAGAATCAGAAGAATATCTTTTTCTTTGACTTATTACTAGCGCCGAAATGTTTCGGTGGTGCCCCCTTATGCCTTCCGTTCGTGACTTCGCGACCAGGATTTGCCCCGCTGTAACGTCACTAGTTGTAACCAGTTGCTAACTAAGGTCGATGATGTGTGTAAAAACACGATGGAAGCTTGGAGTCATCGGATTCCTGAAATAACACGAAGAAAGATGGCAGTCTGACAGTGTTCTTATTTCCGTAGATGAAAGCACAATTAATTAAAATAAAGACATTATAACGATTGTTTAACCAACCTTTTTGATGCCGACCAAAACTACTTTTGGTTCCAATGTCACGCACAACCCCTCCTGTTTCTTCTTCTGCTACAAAGACGTTCCCCTCTGTGTCACTTTCCAAGTACTTTTTCCTAACCGCTTTCCTAGGCTGTTACACAAAATGATTAACTATCACGAGCTCGCCTGCACACTTCCTGTCTTTTTGTTAGACCATATCTGTTCAAATAAAATGACCCCTGCTTCATCACTATGTGGTGTGAGCAATACAGATCCGAGTGATCTGTTACTGCCGATTCTAGGTGTGCTACCATACCAAACTGACGTTATCGGCATGTATCGCAAATAGTTTTGTTCTGCATTAGCAGTATCTGGTCGTCTGACAGCACTTGTAATTTTTAGTAGTAATGTCTCGAACTTCTGGGTCCTATAGCCACTTCAGAAAAAAGGGATTATAGAACCTAGAACTTTGTGACTTGCTTAATGAAAGTCGGAAGTACCATCAGGCGACCCAGATGACGCTATTCCAAAACAGAACTTTCTGCAAAAAATGTGGATTAAGTCGGCAGGTATAGACAGGTTCCTAGAATCAATGGTAGCAGGGGCATTAAAAAATATCCAACGAATAAGCAAAGGTGACTCTTCCCTATGGCTCTGCTTTACACAGAAATTAAGTCATTCCTAATGAAAAAAAATATAGAACTTTATGGACTACAATAAATAAACAAAATTGCAGAAAAATCACCAAGAAATGAGCCGCCTGCAAGAAAACACAATTATTCACCAGACAGCTCTCAACACAGCTAAAGTTAGAGGGAAAACCTCTAAACTGTCAACAAGGTTTGCGTGACACAATCACTGTTCTGTTTCATGAGCATGACGGCAGGAGGCTTCACCTTCGTTATATTATGTCTGAAAAAATCTTTCAAACGTAGATGCTGTATTGAGGCCCTCTTTAGCATACTTCATATTGAACCCCCAGAATGCTGCAATCATGGCTACTAGGCCTTCGGTGATGTTAATCGGCCTAAAGAGTTTCGTTGACTCTGCATGGACAAACAGGTGTTCGTAAAGTTCTAGTCCGTGTTCACGAAAAAAAAACACAAGGCAAGCCGCAAGGAGTGCGACTTCACCCTGTAGTACAAGCAAGAAGAGAACAGGTACTGCAACGTCATAATTGCAATGCAGTTTTGACATTTGACTAGCTCTAATTAGACTTTTCTCAATATATGGCATTCAGAAAATCAGACATCATTCATAACGTAATGCCTCAGTAGATATCCCTTCAAATTGCATTACTGGTTTTGAATTCCGACCGCGAGAGGTTGTCGCACTTTGCACATCTTGCCTGTGTTCAGATACAATACTAATTCACGGAGTCATTTGAAAGAAAGTTTCGTACTAATATGTGAACGACCTAGTTTTTTACGTGTGTAGCACCATTTAGAACTAGAACTTTGCCATTAATGAACTGGAAATAAATATGTACCAGGTGTCTCTCATAAAAATTGTGCCACAGGTCAAAGTTTTAGAGCTCGCCGTTGTCTAGTCCAATAGGTTTGCGCGATGTTTATAAAATTACAGCAAGAAAATGGGCACGTCTCCTGTAGCCAACAGCATTTATCTCAATGCATTCGCATGCCGAGACTGAATCAGCCTTTAATGGAAATTTTCGCTCTTTTAACATTTCTTTGTGCCGCACATTATTTTTTTTCAGGTTACCCCGCAGCTCCTACAGGGCATTATTGCGGGGAGAGGTGGCTTATACATGTTAATAACTTTATAGGCGTTAGCGTTTAAACAGGCGCTGGTTTGACTGGTTCCAAAAGTAGTAGCGGGGTTCACCGAGATACGCTCGCATCCGTGTGCAACACTCGGCGATCGCTGTTTTACAGAACAGTTGGAGGCAATCTTCGCTTTCATTCTCGTTAATCTGTCACGCGCGCGCTCTGTCGACATGCCTCACAACGCCACAACCAACGTCAGGAGTTGCAAATTTGCCATAGTTACGTTTGTGTAAAGCTTAGTAAGTTACGGAAGATTACGTCTGGATAAGATTCCAACTTAGCTATACTTTGCTTTAGCTTGTAGGAGCTGGAATGAGAGCGACCAGTACAGACAGCGGTAGGATTCGAACTGCGTTTACGGGCCCGCGCCGCGCGAGCGCCGCCTTTTTTATCTTCTTTTGTAGACCAGCTTGTGCTGACCGTGAGTGTCGCTATAAGGCTCCCCCCTGTAGAGCGATGGATGCCGGAGGAGCCTAAGTAACTCGCTGGGGTCTAGGTGCAGACGCCGAAGTTGGCAGTGGGGTGGTAATGGCAGAGGCGGGCGTAGTCAGGGCAGTGTCCAGGTAGGCCGGTTTCACGCGGCCTGTAGCAACAACATCATGATGACCGTTGATGTCGAGGGTGTAGGTCTTGACCTGGCGACCGAGCACTTTGAAAGGTCCATCGTAAGCTGGTGTAAGGGGTCGACGAATACGATCGCGCCATAAGAAGACGTGGGTGCACGACTCAAGGTCTTGGCTCATGAAAATGTGTTGAGGATTCCTCTGAGCGGGAAGAACTGGTCGCAGCTCACGAATGGTTTGTCGAAGGCCTGCGACATAGCCGCTTGGTTCGTACTGAGAGTCGGGGGACGTTGGAGAGAAAAAGTTTCCAGGGAGGCGCAATGGGGAACCATATACAAGCTTAGCTGTTGTACAGCCGAGGTCGGCCTTGAGCGCCGAGCGAAGGCCCAGGAAGACGAGGGGGAGATGGTCGGCCCAACGTTCGCGCGGCTCGTAGGGGGCGAGGGCTGCCTTCAACTGCCTGTGGAGTCGTTCCACCATGCCATTAGCTGATGGATGATAGGCGGTGGTATGATTGTGTCGGACGCCCAGGATGGAGACAAAAGCCGCAAAAGGGCGGACTGGAACTGTCGTCCTCTGTCGGTAGTTACGACTGTAGGACAGCCGAAACGGGACACCCAGCCGTCGAGGAAGGCTTTCGCGACTGTCTCTGCTGTCATGTCCGGGACAGGGATTGCCTCGGGCCACCGAGTGAACCGGTCCACGCAAGTCAGCAGATAACAGGCACCTCGGGATGAAGGAAGAGGTCCAACTAAGTCGAGGTGGACATGAGCGAACCTCGAGTCTGGTGGGCGAAATGGTGAGATTGGGGTGATGGTGTGTCGGATTATCTTTACGCGCTGGCATTTAAGGCAATTTCAAGACCAGCGGCGGACATCCCCATTCATGTTCGGCCAAAAGAAGCGAGCGGTAATCAATTTTTGTGAAGCACGGATTCCCGGGTGGCTTTTGTTGTGCAAGTGGTCGAACAGAGTCCGGCGAAACGTTGATGGTACAAACGGGCGTGAAACGCCGGTTGACGTCTCGCAAGTGACGGTTGTTGGAGAAAGAGGTAGAGGAATGTCAGCGAACTTGAGAGATGCAGAAGAGTCACGAAGGCGTTGTAGCTCGGGGTCATCGTCTTGAGCGGCTGCTAGCTTTTCAAAATCCACTGGATGTTGAGCTGAAGTAATGTTTGCTACGCGAGAGAGTGCGTCAGCAGCAGTATTTTCCTGGCCGCTGACATGTCGGAGATCGACGGTAAACTCTGAGATAAAGCAGAGGTGCCAGATCTCACGCGCGGTGTAGTCGCTGTGGTTTCGATGGAACACAAATGTCAGGGGCTTATGACCGGTGAGAACGTAAAAGTCCCGGCCCTCGATGAAGTGGCGAAAGTGTTTGATGAATAGATACACTGCTAGAAGTTCCTGTGCGAAGGTACTATACTTCTGTTCAACGTCTTTGAGTTTGTGTGAAAAAATCCGAGCGGCTGCCAGCCAGAACCGTTCTGTTCAAGAACCGCACCAACAACTACGCTTGACGCGTCTGTGAGGAGTCGGAGTGGCGCGTCTGGGGCAGGATGGGTGAGCATTGCGGCGTCAACAAGTGCCTGTTTCGCTAACGAAAAGGCAGACGCTGCACTTTCGCCCCAATTCAGAGACGCCGAGGCTTCCTTTTTGGTGGCGAGCAGGTCAGTTAGAGGTTTTAGTAACTCAGCACACTTCGGCAGGAACCGACGATGGAAGTTCAGTAGGCCCAAGAATTCACGCAACTTTTTTAGAGATGTTGGTTGAGGAAAGTCACGAATGGCGGTGACTTTGGTCTCTAAAGGCTTGATGCCTTCTGGGGTGACGAGGTGGCCCAGGAATTCGATGTTGGTCACGCCGTAAAGACATTTGTTGGGGCTGATGACCAAACCGTAGTTGTCAAGCCGGGTAAAAAGGGCGCTCAGATGTTCCTCGTGTTCTTTCTTTGATGCGCTGGTGACCAAAATATCGTCTAGGTAAGCGAATACGAAATCTAGGCCGAGCGTCACCTCGTTTATGGTGCGTTGGAAAGTCTGGGTGGCATTCCGCAAGCCAAATGGCATTCTCACGTATTCAAAGAGGCCAAAAGGTGTAACGATGGCGGTCATTGGGATGTTTGCAGGCTTTACCGGAATCTGGTGGTATGCATTCACCAAGTCGATCTTGGAGAAGATCTGCATCCAGCCAGATTCGCGGTGAAGTCTTGTATGTGTGGCAGTGGGCATCTGTCAGGTTGAGTCTTGGCGTTCAAGGCGCGATAATCACCACATGGTCTCCAGTCGCCTGCATCTTTCTTGGCGACCATGTGAAGAGGTGATGCCCAGTTACTCGACGATGGACGAACGATTCCAAGTTCGAGCATGTGCTCGAACTCGCGACGAGCGATGGCGAGGCGTTCTCCAGACAGTCGGCGAGGACGCGCAAAAACGGGAGGGCCAGAGGTAGCGATGTGGTGAGTGATGGTGTGTTTCACCGGCGACTCTCGTGTGTGCGGTCTCGTGATGTTCGGGAAATTCGCAAGAATTTTCTCGTAATCTGACGACGGCGAAAACGCGCGAATGGCTGTCGTCGTGGTGGTTGAAAGCACGCCATTCACAGAGAGGTGTGTCGTCAAATCAATGATGCGCCGTGAATGAATGTCTACGGCAAGGTTGTAAAAGCTGAGAAAGTCAGCGCCCAGGATAGCCTGCTTGATATCGGCGACAATGAATAGCCACCGAAATGTGCGGCGCAGTCCGAGGTTGAGTGTGACGGACCGCTGACCGTAGGTGGCGATGGGTGAATTGTTGATCGCCTGGAGCGGGGAGGTCTTTTGCTTGCGTTGTCGGCCCACAGAAGAGGCCGGTAGTACGCTCACCTCGGCTCCAGTGTCGACAAGAAAGCGATGGCCAGCTACCCTGTCTACCACGTAAAAGAGGCGGCTTTCCTGTTGACCGGTGCCGCTCGCCGCCGTCAGTGCCCGGTCATCTAGTTTCCCGCCCTAGAGCAAGGTAGGGTGCAGTTGCGGGCAGCATTTCCGAAGGTGCGATGGTACCAGCACACACCCGAGGTAGTGTCGTCCTCACTTGTGTTGGAGGGAGTGCGCTCCAGGGAACGGGAGCGAGAGCCCGAGCGTCGACGGGAGCGGAGCCGTGGTTGGCGATGCCGCGTCAAAGGTGCAGGGTGGCAAGTTGACGGCTTAGAGCAGGGGTGGCCAAACTGCGGCTCGCGAGCCGCATGCGGCTCTTTGCGTGTTAAAGTGCGGCTCGCGGCTCCCCTCCCCTACCCTCCTCCCCCCCCCCTACCCCGCCTCCCTCCCGGTCACACGAGCACTTCCCGAAAAAGAGAAATGAAACGCGATTAAATTAAAAGATAGGTTGCGGTTTTTTATCTTGTGCGAACAGCTTTTGATTTGGATAGATTGAAAGTAGTTCGAGTTTCGCATATTGCTTTAAACAAAAGCCCCCCTCCCCCCCCCGCGGCTCTTAGAAGTTTCATGGTTTTGTTTGCGGCTCTTAGGCCGGTTTAGCCTGGCCACCCCTGGCTTAGAGCATCAATGCGGTCTTCGATACGAGAAAATCTTGAGTCTTCCGTTGTTGCTGGTGACTGTGGAGTAACGGTGCTGATGCTAGGGGACATCGAATAGTCTGCGACTCGGTCAGCAAGCTCAGCAAGCTTGTCTAATGATATGTCTTCCGCAGCCGCTAGCACCAGAACCATGTTCTGCGGAAGACGTTGGAGAAACAACTCACGGAGGAGATGGTTGTTGGGGTCCTGGTTTTGGTCTCCCAGCAGCTGGCGCATTCGGTGGAGGAGTTGCGACGGGCGTCTGTCACCGAGTTCCTCTGTAGTGAGAAGTTGTTGCAGCCTGCTGCGCTGCGATTCGGACTTCCGATCAAGGATGGCTGCCTTCAAATGATCGGATCCGGTGTGGAGAGAATGTCGGCCAGTTCCTCGGCTACGTCGGCTGGCAAGGAGGACAGGTGTGAAGGTTTTTCGTCTCTTGGCTGGTGATGTGCCGGAGTCGGAACTGTGCCTCGACTTGCATGAGCCATACTCGGGGATTTTTGGACCAAAAAGGCGGAAGCCGAATGTTTTGGATCGTTGCCGTGAGGAGGGCGTCGCCGTGAGGAACGTTTGATGGGCCGGCGTGAGCCATGGAAACAGCAGCAGGGTGGAAGGCGTGAGTCCGATACCGGGTCACCAAATCTGTAGGAGCTGGAATGAGAGCGACCAGTACAGACAGTGGTAGGATTCGAACTGCGTTTATGTGCCCGCGCCGCGCGAGCCCCGCCTTTTCTTTATCTTCTTTTGTAGACCGGCTCGTGCTGACCGTGTGTGCGCTATAAGCTTAAGTCCAGACGCACCCAACGCCACCGAAAAGGCGACCAATCAAGCAACGTCAAAAGCCCAAGTCACTGTGCCTTTTCTGTTTAAGATTGGTTCAGCGATGATAAAAACACGTACGGGAAGAACCATGATGGTGCGCTTGCAGTCGTATTTCAACGTTGGTGCTGGGCAGTCCCTAAACCAGTCGTTCGTGAGTTAACGGGTTGATACAAAGAACTGAAAAAATGTGTAAGTAAATATTATTTTTAATAGATACGTTGGTCTTATATGCAAGAAGTCAAATACAAACCTTATATAAATTTTCTATGTAGCTGACTACATCAAAAGCTTATTAACGTTATATTCTTTTCTAGCCATAAGCACTACCACCGGCTTTCCGCCCGAGAGACAAATTAACTTCAGTATTATATAGTTTGTTTCAAATTAAAAACCCAGTTGATACTCCGCCTCAAGTGCGAGTTTTTTTTGCTTTTCATCGGTAGTTCGTCACATGCAATGCCAGAGCGGCCCCGGCGAAAGGCATCGAGCGCGTTCTGGAGGCCCAGCATTTGCACCTATAATAATGCCTGTGCAATAGAATTCTGACGTCATCACATGTGAGATCGAGCGAAGACACGTATTGGATACGAGTGCTGCGTCAGTGCTCGGTTGGGCCTCGTGTCCAATGAACGCGTCGAAGGACGCTTGGCATCGGGCTCGGGTCCCTTTGCTTAGCTGGCGCCATCCTACTGCGATGAGGTTCCATTGAGGAAGAGTTGGGCGTTCGGAAACCTTCATTATTCTAGGTGGTGTTGTCCTTAGCCAGTCACCGACTAGAGTGATTCTTCGCAAAGCAGAAAGGACCACAAAGTAAAGATAACTGGAACAAATCATGAAAGCGATAGGAGTGGTACCGAGATAGCAAACATTTACAAATATTGCCGGTCAACGAAATGTATCGGCATGAATCACGTAGTCTCGAACTTAGCTCTAAAATGGCGAAAGAGGGAATATCTTGGTTAGTAAAAATAACCTCGGGTTTTTTGTAAGTATGGAGAGTCACAGGATAACTTACTTTAAGTTTCTTATCAGTAATTTTTCGTTGCGGTATCTTTTGTCGCTAGCCAAGCTTCCTCGTATAAGCTTCTCATCGAGGGAACAACATAGGCAGCGTACGAAAGAGGACAAGGCACCACTGCAGCTGGCGTTGTGTATCGTTTACGACGGTCCGCCCAAACACCGGACTATCCTCTTACACGAACCGGTAATCGACGAAAATGTGGCGACCGAATATAAGCTCTTCTAAAAATAAATAAAAAAGTAAAGCTTGGGCACATATTTCTTTAGAGTTTGGAAGAGGCGCAAGGAATTTCCATGCCGCCCTTATCAGCCGTCTCCCATGGCCCTCGAATAAGCTATCTTCGGTGATCGACAGGGACAAACACGGCGTCGGGGTGCGAAGAGACGCCAAAGGAGCCAATGGTGCTGCGTCGGGAGTGGAGAAGTTTGCGGGCGAGCTGCAACGAGGGCAAATGCGACGAACAGGCACGCTCGTCTCCTTCGAGGGCGTTTATCACGATGAAAAAGAAAAGCGTAGGCGCACCGTAGTGGCACGAGAATTTCGGTGTAGCGCCAGAGGGAGGTCTATATAGGACCGAGATCCCGCCCCTGCCCATTTCGATCTGGATGAGCATCGTACCGGCGTGCGGTCGTGTATCACTACTGCGTGGTGCACGTTAAAGACCCCAGGATAGCGGTTTGTACTGCACTGGCTAAATTGCTCATCTACAGCTGGGAGACTCGTCGCCCTTGGAGGCAGACCAAGTTCTAGGCTGTATAAACATACACACAACCCAATTTTTTTATAGGACCGAGATAAAAACGTTCTAAGATTTTCGTCCATGACGCTCTACGGCTAATGTTTGCAAGTTCATTCGCCATTCGCTGTTTTTTTTTGTTTTTTTTTGCGTGTGGGGGAGTTGTGCTCGGTTGTTTACATATACTTTCCAATAAGATCAGAAAATATTGGCACCCCGTCCGGTGTACGCCTTTTCATTGTGGTGCCTATATGATTTTTGTGCACTCAGAATGGTTTGAAAACTTGATAGAGGAGCGCATGTCTTAGATATGTGTAAACGATATATTTAAATCTCTTTCATTACTTTTTTATATGATTATATCTTGATGTTCGTATGGTTTCTATCAACAGTAATAATATTAAACGCGAGAAAAGATGGGCGTGAAAGCAAACGTAATTGTACACATAGCGCGCATACCAAGCTAAATGTAGCCTAGCTTGGCTGGTGGTTTATAAAAGTACATATCCACACTTTTCTTCCTTTTCTTCATCTATGGGGTAGTATTGGCATGGTCTTCGTTCATTTTTTTATTTTTTTTGGAGCTAGTTACTTTTTTGTATTCATTCTCAATCAACTCGACAATCTGCGTATTACTCGGAGGTGGTACGTAGATATGATTTCGAAGATACTGTAAAGCCAGCAGTTCAATTAGGGACCGGTAGCCTTTATGACATATTTTCACAAAGGCGCGAGAACAAATGCACTCACAGGACAAGGAACAAATATTCGTGGATTAGTAAATTTGATTGAACTGACGAGTTGCTCGTAATAGTCAAACAACATGCGTTAGGCAAAGACGGTATTCAGGTAAGTGTCACGGGAGATGTGTTTAATTTTTATTGATTAGAACATGAAATGTAAACACCCTGCTCATGTATAATATTTTTCAATACGAACAGGCGGATGTGTTGCTAAACTTGATATGAGTCTAGTATTGTTGTAGCGAACTGTGAAAAATAAGTAACTAATTGCGTTTGATCATTTTTATGAGGTATTAAACGGTACTAACACAAATAGGAAAATAGGAATGGCCCTAGAGGCTCACAATTTTGAACAATGCTTAGCGAACGCAAGCAATAACAAAATTCACTTATTTCCCTCTCACTAATACCAAAAAAAATAATAATAAGAAGTAAGATTACCATTAAACAAAGTAATCGGAAAAACAGGCTTTGATTTTTAAATTTGATTACACCCCATTTATTGAACTTAACCTAAAAGGGGCGATATGAGTTTGTGACTGACGTTCACTTTTCCTCACATCCTGTGAAAATCCGCTTATTCTTTACCTCCGACTACTATTAGACGCATTGTTTTCTACATTTCTTTCTAAATTTTCTATTGACTTCCTTGATAGTGCTTACTTACATTGCTCACGTCTTAAGTTGTATGCCTTTACTAATGAAGTATGTGTTCGTCGTTATATATTCCCTGGCTTTGTTTACCCTTCTTGTGTTTAGTTCACTCGCAATTTGATTCCCGAGGAGGCAAGGTGAGAATGGTTAAGGGGAGGAGGGAAGGTAAGAGGACGGAGCTGAAACCCGACCTTTCTAAATGTAATAAAGCAACTCGCAGGAGAGAAGCACCACTATTATCACGTAAACAACGCTCCGCTTCAAATAGTACTGTCAAAGCTACCTTTCACACTTGGCCCATTATATGGCGGGCTGGACGTGATCTTTCCGGCCACGTCACGTTGTCGAGGGGCAGAGGAGGCGAGAGAAGTGATGCTCAGTCGAGGAGACAACAACACGCCTTGCTGAAAGATTGCCGGGAGTTTGGCCGGGAGTCGGCCACTCGTCCGTCATCGTTTCATCGGGCGTGTCATCCCGGGACCACCCTCTCAACACTCCCCGTATCGACCACACTGACGGCCTTGCACTTCCGGGAAGCACCACACAGGACAGCACCGGTTACGCCTCATGAATGCTCGGAAGAGCACGAAGAATGCAGCTGTATGGCCCAAGGAAGGGGCCACAGATCAGTCCCTTCCTGAACATGGTTTTAAATGTATCGGCGAAAACCAATAACGTGCAGGTATCTACACCATACGCTACACGCCGCACTTTTAACCTACGCAATAGGTTTCGCTATGGGGAGATTAATGGTGCCCCGCTCAAACGGAAATCGGACAAGCAGATATGTTATCCCGTCCGCCTTAGTGCTTATTTGTTTTCTTTTTTTTAGATTAAAGTAAACGCACAAACGCTGTGTCGCTCGACACCAACTATCGACAATGCGAAAAAAGGGCAGTCACGCGTCTTCTCGGCGCATAAATGGCCGCTTGTATTTAACATATTTGACACAGCCACCATTCGTGTTGAACGGAATTCACGTGAGCCCACCGTTCCAGCGTGACAACTCCACTGAACGTAACCGACGTACGCGTCTGAACCGAGCGTGACCGTCGTTGTCTGCGTACGGCCGCCAGCGTTATGAGCTCCATACTATTGGCTTGTATGGGTTTGTTAACTTGAATGTGGTGCGTGCGTGCGTGCGTGCGTGCGTGCGTGCGTGCGTGCGTGCGTGCAAAAGGGAGGGGGCGCAAAATTCAGTTGATAGTAACTCTCCGGGTGACAAAATATTTTACGTGAATAGGGTAAGAACAAATTTTAAGTGATATTAAAGAGTTTTAGTAGATCGTTTTCAAAAGCCCGCTACCGCTATAGGCGCGCGCTTCAGGGCATGTACCGAAGTGACAGCACGAGCTCCCACTAAAAATAGCATGGTCGAAAACACAATTTACTAAACCTCTCTTATAACTTTATGTTGCAGAACAGAAGGCGATTAAGGAAGCGATCGCGTTTGGTTTAAAAAAAGATCGATGCTGGCATGACTATAAGGTGGTAATCACGATGCGGTGTATTTTGTGTTCTGTCCTTCGAAAATCTCTCCCGTGTTTGGCAGAATTTAATAAAAATACAATAACTAAAAAATATACGCTCGTCATTCCTGGGAAATTTGTTTTATCCTGTCTGTATACATTCATTAGTGAACGAGACATTGTTAAAGGGAGAATAGGCTAGAGGCGACGTCGCGGCAGCAAACGCCGTGCGATAAAACCTACAAGCGAGCTTGACGTCACGGAGCTGCGGCGGCGCTGCGATCGCGCCGGAGCCGAGTGGTGTGGGCAAAAGGACGCACGTTTTGCATGGGCGTCATAGCATTACAGCATGCCGCAAAGCTGTGTAGCCGTTAATTGCACCGAAAGGTACCGTAAAAGTAGCGGGGAGAGCTCCACAAGTTCTCGGCTGACTTTGAAAGGCGCAGTAGATAGATAATATCCGTGGATCGAAAATAATGGTCGCCTCGCGCGGACGGCCACGCTCTTGCGGCAAGCACTTCCTTGTAGGCAAGTGTGGCTTCCATTTCAATCTCCGTCCCGAGATCTGCTTATGTGCAAGGAAACCGTCGTCTGATCGAAAGCACCGAGATTTTGTTCCCACGGTATTCGAGCACAAAGCACCGGCCAAGCGCTCGTCGGTGGCAGGCGGAAAAAGATCGGTGACAGAACGTCAGTGTTGCAGGCATTACCAAAAAAAAAAAAATAAGGAGATACGTTACTCGTTACTTGCAAATAAAAGGAATGCGTTTCGGACCTACATTACCCCACACTAAAGGGAACGCGTTAACGTCACTGATAAGAAGTAACGCACGTTACTTTTGCGTTACTTTTTTTAATTGCGATTAAACTCGTTTTGCTGTTTTGACGGTACATGTATGCATAAAATCATATTTCAAGAAACATTATGTTCATGCAGAAACTAAACATAATTACTTTATTTCTTTTTACGGTTTCATTTAAATACTCACGAGAAAAAATGCAAAGAGAAAACGCAGAAAACTCAGAAATTCACGTGGATTGACACCTAAATACAAGGGAAAAATTGAAGTGTAATTCCTCTAAGACTTGGGAAAAAGAAGCAACGAGTAACGTAACTACGTTACCCGTTACTTGATATAGTAACGTAAATACGTTACCCGTTACTGTTTTGAAAAAGTAACAAGTACGTTACTACGTTACTGAAAAAAGTAACGCGTTACCGGTAACGCCGTTGCTTGTAACGTGTTACCGCCAAGACTGCAGAACGGACAAAGCGTTACCGCTTGTCATGCCTTGTGGTCATGAAGGTTGGAAAAATATCATACCTTGACTCGAAAACGCTGTGTGTATTTAATCAATTCATAAATACACTTCAGCAGACCCAAAGTCTGCGGATCGCGCCAGCAGTGCGGAAACCGGCTCGAAGTAACCGTAGGCCTCGAGAGACTTGTACGCCTGCTACGTGTAGGCCGTCAACTGGCTCGGCGAAAAAACTAAATAAACGATGACGTGAGCCGTCGACGTCGGTGGCAGCAACTTCGCGTCGGAACTGCACCAGGTCTTGTTTACGGCGTACGGATCGTCGAAGGCAATGCCGTCCATGCACAGTTTGTCTCGATACCGCTGCCGTTCAGGCTCGGGTAGCGAGCTCAAATAGTCGGGCATAACGTACGACATACGTTGGCAGAAAATATGAAGCACAAATAAAGCTAGAAGCGTCTCTACAACATCAACAACGAACGCACGCCATAGAACGCAATGGCGAAAACATGGAGAGCCTTTCCGCTTTTGCCCACATAGCTGCTGCGCATGGGCGGCCTTGCGGCCGTGTTGGTAAACATAGGCGCTCCGCGTGTCGGTCTATAGCCACTGACCACTGACCAAACGCACTGCGTGTCGCGTTCCGAGCAGAGTTTCGAACCGGAACCGAACCGAACCAAAAACCGGAACAGAACCGTTATTTTTAGCCGAACCGGAACTGAACCGAACCGAAATCTTCACCGCCATCTTAGAACTGAACTGGAACTAAACCGCGGAAAGATTTAACGGTAACAGGTCAAAAACGGTCCACTGTATTTATTTTTTTACACAATGACAAAATTATTACAAAATAGGAATTGGCAGCTGTATGTCTATGTAGTGATCAAATTGTCATTTACCGAATTGCAACGCATGAGAAATTGAGGGTTTTCAGTGGAGCATTTGTACTGGCACTATGATTAATCATGTTTCAGCTTGTCACGTGACGTCATGGAACCAAGACATTCTGTCAGGTATTAT
Source organism: Ixodes ricinus (assembly GCA_037355805.1). NCBI lineage: Eukaryota > Metazoa > Arthropoda > Arachnida > Ixodida > Ixodidae > Ixodes > Ixodes ricinus. The sequence goes on along the minus strand of JAZHYW010001963.1, from coordinate 83,901 downwards.
CAGGTTATGTGAGAAGCCGCCTCGGTGGCTCCTAAACAAACCGCCGGCCTGAGGATTCCATCCCCGGCCGAGGTGCCCGCGGTCTGACGAAGGCTTATTACGGAGAAAGCGCCGTGTAACCGAGCTTTCGGTTGCACGTCGAAATATCCCCAGGTGGTCGAAATTAATCTTTTGTCCTCCGCTGGGGCGTTCCACATGCCCGTCATTGGTATGGCACGTAAAACCCCCAAATTTCATTGTCACGTCACGTAACTCACTGCGTCAAGTCGACATAGATTGAGAACGTCACCAGATTTATTAGCGCTGTTGGCACCGTGCCGTCCTATGACATCACGACTTCTCACCGCGTGTCACCTGACACCGTTAGGTACTCGATTATCATGAGCCTAAAGTCACAGGATATGGAAAAGTACCGCCATTGGCCTTTCCACCTGCTAGCCGGACACAAGCAAATACGAACATACAGACAAAAACCCTGTCATGGTGATTGGCCACTGTTGGTTGACATGGTGATCGCCATTTTGGACCCTTTCAATGCTTCGAAGCTTCGAAAGGGCCATCATAACCAGTCGCACCAAGATCGCTGTGGAGCATAATCGCACTGAAAGCATTCCTCGGCCAATATGAGCGTCTCTTGCACTGTGCATGCAATAAACTTATCAATAATGCTTATTTCCCCAGACCTCTTACAATTATATTGGTCTTATTGTGTGTTTTAAGACAGTAAAATTAATCTTTAATGCGTCAAGCACTGACGCTGCCTGTGATGGCGGTAAAAACATGTACGGCATCACACGCGGCGTCGGTATTTGGGGGCATTGAAAAATAATTTTACAAACAACTTTGCATGAGACCGAGTCAAGTGCTAGGGTTCATGACAATCAGCATCACCTAACACTCGGGAAATGGCTCGTCGTCAGTGAAAGACAAGAATAGCCGAACTCTAAAAAATATCTAAAGCTTAACTCTTGCCTTATACTTTGCCAACACCAGCGCATGACTTGATGGACATTGACCGCATATAATAAGCGTCAGATCACGTAGACGCCTGTTCTAATAGCATGTTAAGAAATCAAAAAATGCTCTTTTTTTTCTTTTTTTTTGTTGCTGCAACTGCCATTGAGTGGGCAGGCAAACTTGTGGATGTTTTGGCAAGTTATCGACGTCTGGGATTAGCTCTTAGCGGTGTTTGCTAATGGAACAAAAATTGCTGCTCGACCGAGTTTACATGTGCACATCCTTAAGGCACCCAAACATGCTTTCGTTGTTGCTGAACGGTCTCAAAAAGTTGACCCCGATAATAGAAGAATTAAAAGGGACTAAATGTGACTTATTAGTTTGACGACAAATATAGCTACAACTGTGTATCGGAGAGATACTTGAAAGGGAACATCCCAGAGGCCTCAAAGAGACCGTCGTATGTTGTCAGCCGCTCTAGGTTTCACAGGAGTGTCGTTCTCAAGGCTTCCCCAGGCTTGGACCACATCCGTATTTTTGTTTAAACTTCACAGTTTCTCATTGAAAAATAGAAGAAATGCGTGATTATTGTTAACATATTCCACAGACATAATTGTCGAATGAACACTTACTCTTACTGAGTGTGCATCAGTTCACAGGCAACCCGCCACACTCACGGGCATAAAAAATAAACGAATCACTGGATGAATAAATAAATGAATTAATGAATGAATGAACATCCCCAAACGAAGGAGGGAGTTCCTTAGGAATAAAAAGTATTACTGGAGCTGCATCGAAAGAATAAAAGGGGAGAGGAAGAAGTGGGGTGGGGGAGGGGGAGTCTTAAAAACATACACTCTCAGAAATAAGAGGAGTAGGGGATATACCCTTTGTCCCATATTCCAAAACTACATTTCGACGTTCAGTCCACTGACGTAAAGCTGGAGATACCAACTTTAATCAGCGGCTTTATAGCTGTTGGATATAACATTCTGAATAGGTAATGTGCGTATCAAAGACTACAAACAAAAAACACTAATTTTGCAGCAAGGCAAAAAAAAACGGGATTGTCTTACTGTAGCTTTTAATGCGTACATTAGCTATTCTTATAAGTTGTATCGCTCGACTGTCAAGCCGCTCCTCAAATTTTGTATCCTTGGTTCGACGTCGGTGGACTGAACGTCGAATTGTTGTTTCGGGTGTTACATATCCCATACAAAAATGGTTTATGGTCGGCTATAGAAAATCCTTTGTATGGCCGGCAATAGCAAATTGGCCCAATTAGCTATAGCCGCTTCTATGGCTGTCTATAGCTTTTCCTGTGGTCTCCCCTATGGTTCTCAATAGCTTTTTCAATGAAAATTTCGCTATCGAAGTTTGTATGGTTTATTCTATGGGTCTCTTTAGAAAGGACGCTATAGCCCCCTATGGCTTTCCATTTGGTTCCTTTGGCCGTCTATAGCTTCTTCTAAGGTCTGCTATAGAGATCTCTATGGCTTACTTTACGGGTTTTTCTAGACACCGTGCTATAGCGGCCTATGGCTTTTCCAATGGTTTCTTTAGCCACCTATTGTTTTTTGTATAGTCCGCTAAGCTCATTCTATAGTTCGTCCTAAGGTTCTCTATACCCATCGTGCTACAGCTGCCTATGGCATTTCCTATGGTTCCTTTAGCCGCCTATAGCTTCTTGTATGGTCTGCTATAGAGATCTCTATGGCTTACTCTATGGATATTTTTAGACATCGTGCTATAGGTGCCTATGGCTTTTCCTATTGTTTCTTTAGCCACCTATTGCTCTTTGTATGGTCCGCTATAGCTCATTCTGTAGTTCGTCCTATGGTTCTTTATACCCTTCATGCTACAGCTGCCTATAGTATTTCCTATGGTTCCTTTAGCCGCCTATAGCTTCTTGTATGGTCTGCTGTAAAGATATGTATCGCTCACTCTATGAATCTTTTTAGACATCGTGCAATAGCAGCCTATGGCTTTTTCTATGGTTTCTTTAGCCGCCTATTGCTCTCTCTATGGTTCGCTATAGCTTCTTCTATAGCTCGTCTTATGGTTCTCTATACCCATCGTGCTACAGCTGCCTATGGCATTTCCTATAATTTCTTTAGCCGCCTATAGCTGCTTGTATGGTCTGCTATAGAAATCTCTATGGCTTACTCTATAAATCTTTTAGACACCATGCTATAGCTGCCTATAGCTTTTCCTATGGTTTCTTTAGCCGCCTATTGCTCTTTGTATGGTCCGCAATAGCCCATTCTATAGTTCGTCCTCTGGTTCACGATACCCATCGTGCTACAGCTGCCTATAGCATTTCCTATGGTTGCTTTAGCCGCCTATAGCTTCCTGTATGGTCTGCTATAGAGATCTGTACGGCTCACTCTATGGATCTTTTTAGACACCGTGCTATAGCAGCCTATGGCTTTTTCTATGGTTTCTTTAGCCGCCTATTGCTTTCTGTATGGTTTACTATAGCTTCTTCTATAGCTCGGCTTATGGTTCTCTGTAGCCATCGTGCTACAGCTGCCTATGGCATTTCCTATGGTTCCTTTAGCCGCCTATAGCTTCTTGTATGGTCTGCTATAGAGATCTCTATGGCTTATTCTATGGATCTTCTTAGACACCGCGCTATAGCAGCCTATGGCTTTTTCTCTGGTTTTTTTAGCCGCCTACTGCTCTCTGTATGGTTTGCTATAGCTTCTTCTATAGCTCGTCTTATGGGTCTCTTTACCATCGTGCTGTAGCTGCCTGTAGTTTTTTTTACCGCAATTGTAGGAAATGTGAAACAAATTATTTGTTGTCACAATTCATATTAAAAGAAACTTGTAAGACGTGTCGAACTTCATAACCCGATTTAAAACAAAGAGCTAACATTTCAACAAAAACAACAACAAAAAACAAATGCACTCACCCAGGTGTTTGCAAAAGCACAGGTAAACAGACACAAGGAATCGTTTTCAAATCTCCTAGAAGTTTATTACACACAGCCCATTCTGTAGACAATCACAAACCAAACAATCTGTAATATGTGAAGAGGTACTACTGAGCTGTTTGTTGTACAACTGAGAATATTGCAAAGCAAACAAGAACCAAAAGCAATTCCTGGGTAGTGTCTAGTCTCCCGGCAGCCGGCCGAATTTCCCCCGAAATTCCACTGCCAGTCGCAACTCATTGGCGCTTTAATCAGTTCATCGAACGACGTTCGACAGATCGTTTCATCAACACGTGATGTTTATGAACAACTCAAAATATGTTCTTTTTTTCTTTTTTTTTTGTAGTTGAGTTGTTGCAGACTCGCCAAGAAGTGGCGTGAACGGGTGGACTGGGTCGGTGAGCATGCGCTTCAGGAATACAGGCGCGACGAAATGTCCCTGCAGCGTGCAATTCGCGTAACGAGTGTTGACGAAACGTTAGTGTCGACTAAACGTGTGTCCAGGAAACGTGTATCCACGAAAAGGTGTCCATGAAGCGTGTTTTCACAAAACGCAGGGAGAATAAGAAAGTCGGTATTCTAACGGCAATTTTCACATGAGTTCCGACATCTAATAGCAGGCGACTGTGGTAGAATTTCGGGGAAATTATTCTCCCAGCTGTCAGAAGATGGGCACTGCCAGGAGATAGACCTTACAGAACGATCAATTGTCGCCGAGTAGGTTGCAGCGCACTTACGTTGAAAATACCGGACTTGAAAGATGTAATCCGGGAAATATGTCGACACGGGCACTGCTGACAATTACTCAAACACAAAACCGAGAAGGAAGGGATCCGTGAAGATTCACCACGATGTAGCACAAGCTGTCATTTGCCGAACCGAGTACTGAACGCATCACAAGAATGTCTTGGGCTTCTTTGAAGAAATCGCTTGTTGCCGACATACTGGGAGAACATTTCGATCGAGATACCATTTATCATAGAAGCGAAATCCACAGCAGCCCCGCGGGCCGCACGACACGCGAAACTAGGTCCGCAAGCAGGCATTCCGGAATGGACCTCTTGGCGAATGTGCTGCCACCTTGACACGCGACTGGGTTCGAGACTAATGTCACATTCAATTGGGGCGCACACAGCACCGACAAAATGCTGCTCCCAAGGCCGCGCCACAGCGCGGGTGCAGCTCATGACGCACTACCAAGTGAACACGAAGCATTCCGCCGTGCAACGCGCTTGGCGCGGTCACTTCAAGGGCAAAACATAAACGGGTGGACCATTGAACAAAATCCGCCGCGAACATGGCGGCGGCGCGCGCCATCTAGCGAGAGTCTTCCGAGCCGCCATGTTTACCGGGACGAGGAAGACAAAGCGAGGGAAAGCTGGGGACGAAGGAGGCGGAGAGCGCGAACTCAAGGCTAGGGATGTCGCGAACCACCCTAGGTTCGATTTCGAAAGGTTTCGATATTTTCAAAGCGAACTGAGGTTCGCATTCGAAAAATTTCGATATTTTCGTACCGACCGAGGTTCGAAATCGAAAAATTCGCAACTTTCGATCACAGTGGAGTTTCGAATTCAAAAAGTTCGAAGCTTTCATGGTTTCTAAAATTTCGGGTTCGAATATTTCGAATATTTTTTTACTTGAGGTTCGATAAATTCGAAGATTTCGAACTTTCCTAACTTAAAAATTCGAGATATTCGAAAAATTTAAATTTCTTGGGAACTGAAGTTCGAAAAATTCGAAGATATCGAAATTCTTTGGATATAAAATCCGAAAAATTCGAACGCTTCGAATTTTTGTACACATAAAGCTCGAAAACTTCGAAGATTTCCAATATTTTTCTACATAAAGTTTGAAAAGGTCGAAGGTTCGATTATCCTTTAAAGCTAAAAAAAACTTCGAAGATTTTGAATTTTTTTTTTATGTGCTGGAATATTTGCCAGTGCAGAGTGACGTGTGACCATAGATCAGTAATCTGTAATGTCACATTCAATTGGGGCGCACGAACGCACTGTTTTACGATACTCATCCAGTTCGAAACGGCCAGGGGCAGGCAGGAGTGTGAGGCTCAAAAAAACCTTGAAACGACCTGACAAAGTACCTCCCCACCCCTTGCACACTGGTAGTAATCCGATCGAACGCCGCCCGAGTGACGCTGGCATATAGTAAGTTTAGTTTGTAATGGTCCTGGAGGTTTATTTTCCGGGACAGAGGAAACGCCCCGCAAAAAGCACAGAAGCCTACACAACTCGAGGTCGAGGAGCGTTCTACCAATACAAGTGGCGTCGGAAGAGGAAAAACGGGGGAGGGGGAGGTGCTCTAGCCCCCTTCCCCTCTTCCAGATATTTCGGACTGTTAAAGAAAACAATACGGGGAAAGAGGGCGTGGTCAAGCTTATTTTAATCTGAAATTATTTATGTATATGTATAGCTACTGTCGCTCTTCACTGCATAAAAGATCGCGTAGAATCGTCATTTTCGGAAACTCGTTGTCAGAAGGCACTACTTGTCACATGCTTAGAGGTTCGAACTTCAAAGCTATGTCTTTTCGACCTAAATAACTGTGCCATTGGTAAAAGAAAAATAAACATAACAATAAATGCGGGGATAAAAAGGTGGAGAAAAAAAGAAACTATAAAGATCCCGCCGGAAGTGTTGAATTCTTGCATATTCAGAAGCTCAGAACTTCGAAACAAGTTTCTCCTACCAAAATTTCTACAGGCTAGAAGAAACACTTCCCGAAAACGTAACGCAAAAAAAAAATTTTTTTTTGATGACGTGTTGAATTTGAATAATATTAGAAATCTTTTGCCATGAGTTAATTTATTCCTCATTCCACATTATTTTTTATTCTGCAGATGGCAATTATAAGTACTGTCTGTGGTGTTAATTTAAATGCGATACCTCAAACAATTTAGAGGGAAAAAATACCACGTTTAGGATATAATTGCCCGAAGATACATGTTTGGACATTTTTTCGAAACTCATATTGAATAACAATAATCACATCTTAAGACGACACTTACCTAGGCTATACATAGATCATTCTTAAAAAGTTTAACATCTCTACCGTAAATAGCTTCGGCTTTAGCGCGCTTCAAATATGGCACAAACGACAATCGTCAAAAACCCGTCGTCCCTCCTCGCCCCTTCGGGAATTTGTTTCTTTAAAACTGAGCTTGCCAGAACATTGTAATAAGCGGCATTGTCTTCCGTAAGGAACGCAACACCGCATGTAAAAATTCGAGAAAAAAAAATTACGATTTTACCTGACTACTTGAATTCACATGAAACCGTCCGTCGGTCTTTCGAAGTTCGACGAACGTCGAACTTTTACCCTAAAAGTTCGAAGTTCGTCGAACTTTTGATTTTTTCAGGAATCGAAAGTTCGAAACTTTTCGAATTCTCTTGATAAATAAGTTCGAAAGTTCCAAAATTCTCGAATTCCTTGGCGTAGAAAGTTCGAAAGTTCGAAAAGCTTTAAACTTTTTAGTGCAAGAAATTCAGAAGTTCGAAAATCATCGAAGTTTTCGGTCTATCAAGTTCGAAAGTTCGACAAGCATCGAATTTTGCAGCATAATAAAAATCGAAAGTTCGAAAAGGATCGATTTTCTAGCGTAATAAGTCTCGACGCTTCGAAAAGCGCCAAACTTCTTAGTTTTCAAAGTTAAAAAATCGACTTCACTCGAATTTTACGATATAGAAAGTTCGAAAATTCGAAATCTTTCAAAACCTTTCGAACCGCTCGATTCGATCATCGAAACTTCGGTTCGAAAAAAGTTCGCGGCATCCCTACTCAAGGCCGCACCGGCCCGCAGTGCGCGAAGCTTCACGGTCTCCTTTCGACGGTGCAACTGGTGCAGCAACGCGCCGGTGTCGTGCGCCGCACGAAGTCCCAAATGAACGTAGTGCAGCCGCACCGACACGACCATCTGAACGCGACGCGTCCGTCGGTGCAGCGCGGTGCGGTTTGGTGCGCCCCAATGGACCTTTTGTAGAAACTTCGGTTCGAGAGTAAATAGTTCCAGTACCCTTCTCTCTTCCTTCTGGCCGAGCAGAGAGGGAAGATGGTTTCGTTGTGTCGACTTTCGGGGCGGAAGATTACGCACGATGGGGCCAAGGCGAGTTTGGGGGAGCCGTATCTAGGTCACAGAGCCACAATGGGTGAACAGGATGTAGCTGACGTTTTGGGTGTAGAACGGGTGGGAGAGGCCTTGCGCACGTGTTTTTTCTCGCCACTTAGCCTCGAACCCAGTCGCGTGCCTAGGTGGCAGCACATATTCGCCAAAAGGTCCATTGAATGTGACATAAGTGACTAGAAAACAACACGCGCGCAACGCCTCTCCCACCTGTTCCACACCCAAAACGTCAGCTAATCCTATTCACCCATTGAGCCCGTGTGACCTAGATACGGCTCCTCCAAACTCGCTTTTGTCCCCATGGCGCGTAATCTTCTGCCCCGAAGTAAAAAAAAGACATATTTTCTTTTGGTTTGGTTCGAAGGAAGAGAGAGATGGTAGTGGAACTATTTACTCTCGAACCGATGTTTCTACAAAAGGTCCATTGGCAACGGCTAATGCGTCATCCGTCAAACCACGTGATCACACTCCTTCCGTTACATGCCCACAGAGAGCGGAGTCAGGCGATGAAAAGTCTACGGTTTATTGGTCCGCTGAGTGCGCACCTTCCACAATGCTTTCAGCTTAGGCAGAGAGAGAAAACAGAGGAGGTTGAAAAGCAGAGCTCCTTCAAGGCCAGAACGGGGGTGCCATCGCAAAGACTAATCTTCAGGAGCATACCAACAATGAACACAACGAGATAATGTGTCACTTATATCCTGTTGACAGTTCAACCCAAGGTTGATAGTGTAGTGGACGCTATGTGTGGCCTTGGGCTTAAGGCAGGTGCCGTGTTCAGCGTTATCACCAGCTTCGAGACTGTTGGCACGTGACCCTAACCGGAGACACGATTGGCCTCAAACACGCATAGCGTCTACTCTGCTGTCACTACCGAGTGAAAAGGGACAGCTCCGTGAAGGCCAGCTTTTGGACTTCCAAAGCTGCACTTCCCAGAAGGAACCCAAAACGGGGCAGGTTTGAAGGGCAGCATCCCCTCTGGGCCGACCCTCACGGAAGGACCGAGCGTGGATTAGGGCCGAGCGAGCCGGAACTGCCGAGTGCGGGGGCTAGGCCGACGACTGCGAAAGGGCCAGGAGGGGTGTCGAGGCCGAAAGAGGAGGGAAGGCCGGTCACGGCGGCAAGGCTAAGGAAACAGGGCGAGACGATCAGTGCACGCGTGGCTCCTTCGTCGTCGCGAGAATTCGTTGGAAAGAAAACCGATAGATGGCGCGCACTGTTTTCGCTCCTTTCTGCTTGGAGTCCCGTTTAATTTGACGAGTTTGGCGTGGAACACGGTAGAAGGAAACTGTGTTTCTTCCACCGCAACCTAAAAGCCTGTATTTTTTAAGACATTTTGAGCGAGCGAGGGAGCGAGCGATCGTCACGGCAGAGTGAAGTCTGGAAAAGCGAAACAACGTAATCCCGCTGCATGAGCTCTGGTGCATCCGGATCCTCTTGCAGTGCTATGAACTCGTGCTCTAGCCTTCGCTATAATCAAAGCAATACCCCTTTCACACGGTCAACACAAGGTACCTTTAACATAGGTCCCTTTGCTATCGGCGAATCAGCCCGTGCTCTTGGGTCGCGAGCACACGCCACGCGTGGAAGATCGTTAATTGATTGGCCGCAGAGAATAAAGGTCCCTTCAGCTAAAGGTACATACCTTTACGGTCGTGTGAATGGGGTATAACGTTAGCTATATTACACTGGGCTCCTAGATTGTCTCAACATCTTTCGTCTTCAATGTGCTTGCCCAATAGGGCGCGGGCACAAGCCCTGTTTCCATAGAAGCCTCTTGGCTCCTCTCTAGGCAGGCTGGCGCAGTGTCACACGGCAAGGCCGGCAAGGTCAGGAGCTCCATTTCGTCGCGTACTACTACTTTCGTCTTCATAAGTCCTCACAGTCAAAGGCAAGAGGCAAAGTCTCGAAGTTTTTTCTGCCCCCTGCCAACAGGAGAAGAAAAATAAACTTGCCATTATCCCACGGAAACATTTGGAGTAGAATTGACGTGTGGTGTCTGAGGTGGCCAAACAAAAGTGCAAAATACTCCTACGAAGGCCGCTCGCCTATCGCACATATTTCACATTCTGTGCACTCCGACTTTATATGTGCGACCGATCTAGGTAATTGGCAAAGAAAAATTATACTAAGCAAACGTTTGGGTACAAAACAAATGAGGAGACGGAATGGGATTTGCTCCTTTTTTATTCAATGATCCGACATAGAATTCTAAATTATTACCCAGGTCGCACCGCTTACACTTCATACAAAAGACAGTCTGGCAGACACTGACAGCGTTACTGGAACAAGCTTGCTCCAGTAACTTTGAGACAGGCACGTAGCCAGGGGGGGGGGCATAGGACTCGCCCCCCCCCCCCCCCGATATCTTCCATTTTGTTGGGACCACAGTGAAATCATAACCAGTGGTCCCTAAAGCCCTCTATCCTGGGAAAAGTGGCGCCATTCATTGTTGTAGACATGCTCGAGGCACGTGCCGCGCGCCAATTCTGGGAAATTCATGGCGTCTGAAATCCAGCTCAGTGCTGCGCTGTGCCACCATGATCTACCCAAGGGCTGCACGTTGCACGTGCCTCGTGCATCGACGCACCTTGCGCTACTTTTGAAACATGAAGGGGCTTTAGTGGTCCCACTCAAGGCCACTTCCGGTAAATCGCGCATACACAGCGCTCCTCAAGCCGGATGGCGACAACTGAAGGTGTAAAACAAAAACAAACAAAAAAGCAGGGTCAAAAAGAATCGCAATAAACTAAATTGAGTGCGTTAATGTTAATATTTTTAGAAAACATAATAAGCTAGGTTATAATAATAAACCAATATGGAAAGAAAAATCGAGCAGTGACCGTTAGCTTTAAAAGTTCATTGCCCTAACCGAAGCCATGTTTTTAAACGTCGCCGGTCGCGTTGTCGGCGTTGTCGGTGTTGCTGTTCTGCGAATTTCTCTTTCCTAGTACATTTCCCTTTCGGTTGGATCCTCGCTTGGCGTTTTAATTTCACGTGAGTTACCGAATCACGCTATGAATGTGTTCTAAATGGGCCTGCTCAGGCAAGAAGCCAGAAAGCCGGGGACTCACTTCGCCGTTCGAGATTCCGGGATTCCGCTTCAAGTTCGTTGCTGGTGAGTGCAAACATTTCTTAAAGTACTCGTGCTGTCCTTCGCGTCAGGCCATGGCACGATCGTCTTTTCTCCAACGCAGTGTATGTGACTCGGTTAATTTTTTAGGCACGTCGGACGTGACTTGTAAAACGGTCGAACGTAATGAATTGCTTGTTCACGCTTAATGATTTCGCAACCTCCACGCATCGAAGCTTTCACATCACTTTACTGGAAAGATATAAATATCGTGGCAAATGACGCGAATCAGGACCGAACCTGGGATTTGCTAATCTGTAAAATCATCAAAGAGAAGTTGGCATCATAATATAACATATAAAAAAAAAACACTCAACATTATAAAAAGTGAATTTACCAGTTGTTATATATTTGCAAACAGGCTAAGCAAGTTGACTGGGTACATTGAACATAATTCTGAATTGACTAGTCAGATGGATGTCCTTGAAGGGAATTAACGGGAAGGCACCTCTAAAAAAGCGTTGCTCAAACATGCCAGTTTCCTGGACTCACACCTGTCTTCTCTCTCTCCTCAGGTTATCCTGTGGGTATGGCAGCATCTGGCACCTGTCGTTCAGCATGCGTCGAGAACCCCTTCCCCCCCCCTCCCCGTCAAGCTCCAGACATAATTTATCTCCGCTTGGCACGTCATGCAGTAAGACCCACAGTACGTACTTATCTAATTTAGAAGTATAAGCAGGGACGGATCCAAGGGGGAGGTCCAAGCGGGGATCCAAGGGGGTGCGACGGGCCGCCCCCCCCCCCCCAAACAAAGTCGACCCCCCCTCCCCCTTCTCGGAGGGCAATTTGACATGAGTGGACTCCCTGGTGCACACGAAAGAATGGGAGAATAGTATCCTTACAAATTTTCTGCCACCCCCCCTCCCCCTCAAAACGGAGTTCTGGATCCGCCCCTGAGTATAAGGTGTGTCTCACTTCGTCCATTCACTGTATGCTGTTACTTTCTTGTTCCAGTACGATGGTTCCTCGGAGAATCAAAGAGAATACCACGAGGGCGACAGACGTGTGGAGGCAAGCTGCAAGGGCCGGACACCAGAGACAAGGACCATCAGTAACCAGGGGGATAAAGTGAGAAAACTCAAGAGGCAGCTCATCATCTGGGCCACAAGAAGAAAATCGGAGACCGTATGCTGGGAAATTTGTCGACCCTCATCCTTGGGTGGCATGAGCCTGTTCTGGTCATATTCGTACGTGAGGTGAACTGTTACTGGAACTAGGTCGACTCATCCTTCTGCAGCTTACAGGGCGTTACCAAAGCTACGGCACCAGCAAGCCAACCGGAACATTTGGCTGAGGGACGGGACAACATATTGTGGGAGTATACTCCTCCTGCGGAGAGCTCTCGCAAAACTTGCTTCGTTGCTCTGATTAGCTCCGAAAGGGCGGCAGCGTTTTTTCTTTGTAAAATTAGGCTGAAACAGATTATAGCTGTAATGTGGCCACCGAAATTGACATTGCGGCATAACATTCCTCATGAGGGTTCTGGCATCTATCCTATGATCTGAAGTAGGGTGGTGATTTGGGCCAGTTGGTAACAGTTAAACATGATGAAAAACAGCCTCAGATAAACAGGGATGAAGAGCGGGTAAAGAATACGACAGGACAACGGCTGACTCGCAACTGAAGTTTATTGAAAGAAAAGTGAACCAAAGAAACTTGTCGTATTCTTTATCCGTTCTTCGTCCCTGTTTATCTGAGGCTGTTTTTCATCATGTTTAACATTTATCCTATGATCTCTTATGCAATTATGAATGTCACAGCCACAAGTGATCACTTGACAATAATCTGCAACTTGTCATATGACAAACTGCGTAAATGGTTGGGTAAGTGCAGTAGCGGCAGTTCTGCATATCTGGGAAAAAACAGTGGCTGAGAGGGCTCTCTTCCTCATCACATCTGTCTCAGGGAGGGTTGTCTTGAAAACCCCTTTCAAGTCATTAGTCTGAAAGGGAGTTTCTGGGATACCGCTGACGCATAGTAATTTCCGGCATCTATGAGACACTTGAGAAGGAAAACCTTATGCAGTTGCAACCTGCAAACCAGGTTGCAAACTGTGAGGACGACTTAGATCAAGTCCTGCTTTGTACGAGTGGTCTCAGCATTTGGCATGCAAGCTGTGGAGCAGTTCTGGCAATTGGAACTTCAAGCTCCTGAATACTGGAACTGTTCCCATCAGCACGACAACCACAGCTGATTGTCGTGCCAGTAGACCTCGTTCTGAAGTCACCGGAAGAAAAACACAATAACCAGTTGCTGCCATCATGTTGTGTTAGCCAGTGGTCAAGAACAAGACTTTTTCTCTCTTGAGCTTGGACAAAGTGTTCTTTAATCAGTTTTCTCAAAGCCCCTCTGACATGCAATGGCACACATAACCTAGCTCAGTGAACACCCTACCTGTTAGTAGTGTTTCCAGTTTGTGCTAAATCACGAAAAGAGCCCTTGAACAATAAGGTAGTGCTGTGAAAAAGTAAATTTTTAATTCCTCATACCGGAGATTCCCAACTGTTGGAGTTTGGATAGGAGCAAGCTGTGGTCTGCGCTGTTAAAAGCCTTTCTGAAGTCTAACTGGACGATCTTGCACGGAGTTCGGTTGTCGAGGCTGGTGCTGAGTGCATGGGTGAAAGCTGCAAGGGCCGATTCGCAGCTCCTGCCGGGGCGGAAACCGTATTGGTGGGGGCTAAGGAAGTTCGATAGCTCAAGGTGGGCTAAGAGTCGCTTGTTAATGAGTCTCTCCATTGTTTGGCAAACGATGGAGGTTATGGAGATTGGTCGGTATGAGTGGATGTCAGACTTGAGGGGGCACCGTGTCCCTTTTTGAGAGGCGTTACTGACGCAACTTTCCAGGATTTAGGAACAGAGCTGTGGGAGAGAAAATCGTTGAAGAGGCGAGTGAGGACGGGGGAGATACGGCCAGCACAGGATCTAAGCAATGCGGGGTGGAGGCTGTCTGGTTCAGGGCGCTGAGAGGAGTTGACACAGGCAAGGGCTTCGTAGGTTTCATTTTGAAGAATGACTATGGAAGAGAGTGTGGTTGCTGGTGTGGCCTCGACTGGCAGAGTTGTGGGTTGGGTGGGACAAAGGTTAGGTGCGGTAGGGTCGAGTAATGCTGCAGCCTGAGAGAAGTGGTAAGAGAAGAGCTCTGATATGTCGTCAAGATTGGAATAGGGCCTGCCGTGATGTGTGAAAACCGGCGCATGGAACTTTTTTTTTATAGTGAAAACATGCTCAAGAGTTTGGGCTGGCAGGTTGCTTTTGCTCCTAGTTGCTGTAGGTAATCGTTATGGGAGATATGGATGAGATGCTTGACTTTGGTACGTGCTTGGTGGGCTTGGTTAAGATGAGTGGGATTTAGAGGCGCTTTTTTGAATAGCAAGTGTTTACGTCTGATTAAGAGTGCAATCTCCTTTGTCATCCATGAAAGGCTGTCGTGCCTCCTGTTGATCCTTAAGGTGAACACATTTGTGCTGAATTGCTGATATGTAGAGCGAGAGGTCGTCGGCCTCGTCAGCCGATGGGTGATCAAACACGATGGACCAGGAAGCGAGGTGGATGAGCTGATTGAGATGAGGGGAATCGGTTTTTTAGAACTGCTGGAACTTCTTGGCTTGATGACCTCGCTTAGGGGCTGAGCAATGGATATTGGTGAGGAGAGCACTGCGATCACTGCCTGGTAGGCTGGATTTCACTGTGCTGGATGCGTGTAGGATAAGGTGGGATTATTGGCGCGGACGAGGTCGAGGAATGTAGCGTTGCTGTTTTGAGAAATGTAGAATGGGGCGTCATGAAGTTGGGTGAGGCCAGCAGTTTCCAGTACGTCTAACAGCATGTCATCGAGTGGATCAGATGAACAGTGCAGAGAACCTGCTGGGGTCGAGGCGCTGTAGGCTCTCTTGGAGGAGGGCGTACGATTGTTCACGGAGGTAGGGTGGGCAGTAGGTAGACACCAGAAGAAGCTTTCCATGTTTGCAAAATACCTCGACAAAGATGGCTTCTAGACCCGGAGGGGTGAGGTGGTCGAGACGTTGGCAGGGCAGGTGTTTTGGCATGGCGAGGACGGATGCCTTCGCCCCAAGGAGGGACGGTCTTGCTAGAATAAAGAGAATTGTGCGAGATTGATTAATTGCCCATTAATTGCCCACCGAAGACAGGCGTCCAGCCATGTCTCGCACACAGCGAATATTGTATTCGGGAAAGATTACTTCAGTGCTTTAAAGTCAGGAAGGTTGTTCTTTAGGAAGCAAACGTTGGAAAACCAAACGTGATTGGAGTCTGTAGACTCCAATCGCGCACTTTTCGCACGACAACTATGCCAAACGCGGAGTTGTCGTGCGAACGGTGATTGCTGCCGATGTGTCGCTCGCCGGAGGCGGGTCGGAGAACTACTTGGTAGAGCTGGCGATGATGGTGGGGTACGCAGGGGCTCCGTGCTGCTTAGGGGATGGAAAGAGGTCATCGGCCAGGGGTGGGAGCTGGCACGCCGCACAGAGCCACTCAGTTGATAATGAGGAGAGGCGTCTATACAAAGCGAGAGATACATCTTCGCATTTCTGGTAGAACCACAAATCACAAACGTCGCATTGGAGAGTGGCGACATTGTCGAACACAGACCGGGAACAGCAGGGGCAGGTGGGACGTGAGCCGGAGTTTGAAGGTACATCGCCAGTGATCAGCAATAACGGGATTAGGTCAGGTTGTTGGCGAGGGTGACGAGTGAAGAATGCTCAGCCAGGAGGTTGTTTCCATGGACGACAATGGTGGTGTGATGACGACAATGGTGATGGTGCTGCAGTCAGAAAGTGGCATTCTAGGTGCTTACGGTTTGTCGATGATAGGTGATATTTCTATCGAAGGGCCAGTAGCCCCGTTAGGCAGATCAGGAGACGGAGAGTTTTAAAGGCGCGCTGTCATCGAACCTAACATCTAAACATTGTACTGAAGAAATTGACTGGCATAGATCCAACATATCTCATAGAAAACTGACCAGGGGGCTATGTTCGACAAATGTCTTGTTTCTCTTAAGAATAAACGGAAGTAATGGAAGTGACGATATCGCGTCTGATTGGTTAGAGGCTCAAATGACGAAAGAGGGAACTGTCGTCATTTGAGCCTCTAACCAATCAGACGCAATATCATTACTTCCATCACTTCCGTTTCTTTTCAGGAGAAACGAAACATTTGTCGAACATAGCCCCCAGGTGTGTTGAACATTCATCTTGGGGGGGGGGGGAAGGACGGGCAGGTCAAATGCACCTCCAAACACAGCTTTATTACCTCCAAACAGCTTTATTCTTAACCACATTAGCCTGTAGTTACTGTTAAAGCAACTGGTTTGTAATCGCACTCGTTATGTAAAACAATGTCGCGTCTGTGCAGTTTATTTTTTTTTTTTCTGCATGGTTTATGAATAGCTGTTTTGAAATGCCTTTACAGCGACTTTACCTCTACCTGTTTAGACTATGTTTATTGATCTTCGGTTTATCATTTTTTATGCACATAGCTTGAAGGCTAACATTCAAACTGTTTGTACTACCGTGTCTGTTCGCTAATACCCGTCAGCAACCGCATCATTGCATGCTGTTTGTAACGTTTTCGTATCAATTGTACTATGTAGAGCGAAAATAAACAGTTGCCTGCTTGAAATAACTCTTGTGTGAATAAATTACCTGTGATTGTCGTCCAGTGGTGCGCACGTCACAATAAAGCGAAAACGCAACGCAAGCGGACGCGAGAAGCGGGTAAACAAAATGCCATGGGGGCCGCCATTTTGAAAAGCAAAACAATAAAAACGAAACATAAAAAGTGGTTAGTTACCCCATCCGTGGTGAGAGGGCGCTTTTACGAGTTTAAATAATTGTTTGAGGAACTTTCGCTCTTTTTGATTTATTTGGTTA
Source organism: Ixodes ricinus (assembly GCA_037355805.1). Taxonomy (NCBI): domain Eukaryota; kingdom Metazoa; phylum Arthropoda; class Arachnida; order Ixodida; family Ixodidae; genus Ixodes; species Ixodes ricinus. Next base: position 66,850 of record JAZHYW010001963.1, on the reverse strand, counting down.
TCAATATAATTTATATTGTGTTAATAATATATAATGAGTTTAGTTCTACATTGTACTTTTATTACCACAAGGCCCTCGATCACGTGGTTTGCGATTACCACAGGCTTAATCTACGGTGGCCTCGCTTTTTCAATGTTCTTATGATATAATGTATGATAAACTGTGGTTGGGACCTGCTCTCCCCCTCATAGAGCATTTTGTCACGGGAGGGCCCCCCTCCCCGAAACAAAATCCTGGCTACGTGCCCGCGTTGAGACCCTATTCAGTCATCGCGATATCCGTGGTTCGAATGCCGTGTGCCATGTTTCTTCTTCAACTCATTGCTCTGCAGCAATCGAATCACAAACCTCGCGGTGACTCGCGTTCGAATCTGTCCGCAGACCGTCCTTTGTAGGTTTTATAAGCAGTGTGACCCCGGCTTAACGTTCAGGTATCAATTTTATCAAGAAAATCCTAAAGTTTACGTAGTCGGGGGCGGTATGTCATAAAGCTAAAGCGACGGAATTACCATAGTGGAGAAGAAAAATCTGAGATGCTTTAAAGAGATGTAAAAAAATTGCAAGGCGAGTAAAAAAAATAATTCGAATTAATTAACCGCGTTTTTATGAGAAAGCAATTGACGTCGCACTGAGTTTCTATTTGTGTACGAGCTCACTGGGTAACCGGACAAAGATCATCGGACAAAAGCTCACCTAATTTTTTGGGGTACCAGGGCGAAACACAGGCTGAGATAAAGTGCGGACGCGATGGACATTGCACCATTTTTAGGAGAACTGGTACCCCATCCCATACCAAGGTGTCGACAGATAAGCCATGACAGGCGAAGCAACGATTTGGGACCAAAATTTAGGTCACCGATATTGAGTGGAGCTGATAAGATCAAGCTTGCTTAACTCAAGGTATGCCGGAGCACCTTTGCGCCACGCCGAAGAAACTTCGTGGATCGAAGTTTTGAACCCAAAGAGTGACCCAAGAAGTGAAGTCACCTTTCGGTGACCTCGCTTTTTCAATGTTCTTATGTCACGCTAAACGCACACATAAAGGTTAGTCAGAATCTACTCATCGACACTGCAAGAACACAGTGGCATTTAATGGTCAATGTTAGTCTGGCAATACCATTGGCTTATTACTAGAAGCATGCTTAAATAGGCTGGTTTAGGCGTGTTAGTTTTGCCTCGAGAAGTTGAAGTTGCTCGAGCGCTTGTAAACTTTATTTAATTTTGTCAAAGCGCGATTCAGGTGTATTTCTGTAAAGTAAAAAAGAAAATAACATGGTACAGAAATTATATATGTTTTGCTGCTTCTTTGTGCATGTTAAAAGGATACTTCAACGAAATTTCGGCGCTTAATTTTTGGTCTATATGTGTTCAAAGGAGCAGTATCAGATCGAACACACCAATATCTTGTTTAAAAAGTCACGAAAAGGAATTTTAAAACGAATTAAACGATTAGCAAAGAGCACCTGGTGGATGTCGCTAACGCCTCGTTTGTAATGCCCGTCTAGGAACCTTGAGAGGTAGTGACGGCAACTGTCTCGCCTCCGGCCACGACGAGAGAAGAGGGGAAGGAGGAACTCCCCTCTTCCCGAGAATCCCTTTTGTGTGACCCAGAAGTCGCTATTGTCCCTCTACAATATTAGACAAGGTTAACCCGTCACTCAAAATTCATAGAAGAACAGCCGCTTCGGTGGCTGGAACGACTAGGCCATCCTCTCGACGTCAGCCGCGCCGTAGCTTTGCTCTTCCCGAGACGAACTACGTCACGATTGCGTTGGATGTCACGTGGTCTCCGCTGGCTGTTCTCCGAGCGCTTGCCCGAGTGGGCCGTTTATAACGAAAAATACAGCCACCAGGCTTAAGATACAAACGTGCGATTATCATTCACGGATATTGTGGATCCTATTCAACCTATTTTTGAACATGACAGGTATATTTCAAATTTCGTTGAAGTATCCCTTTAAAGAGAAACTACAACGAAATTTCGGCGCTTATTTTATGATCCATATGTATTCAAAGGAGCAGTATTACGTCGAACACACCAATATCTTGTTAAAAAATACACGAAAAGGAATTTCAAAACGAATCAAACGATTAGCAAAGAGCACCTGGTGGATGTCGCTAACGCCTCGTTTGTAATGCCCGTCTAGGAACCTTGAGAGGTAGTGACGGTTATTGTCTCGCCTCCGGCCACGACGGCAGAAGAGGGGAAGGAGGAACTCCCCTCTTCACGAGAATCCCTTTTGTGTGACCCAGAAGTCGCTATTGTCCCTCTACAAGATTAGACAAGATGAACCCGCCACTCAGAAATTCGTACAAAAGCAGCCGCTTCGGTGGCTGGAACGACTAGGCCATCCTCTCGACGTCAGCCTCGCCGTAGCTTTGCTCTTCCCGAGACGACCTACGTCACGATTGCGTTGGATGTCACGTGGTCTCCGCTGGCTGTTCTCCGAGCGCTCGCCCGAGTGGGCCGTTTATAACGAAAAATACAGCCACCAGGCTTAAGTTACAAACATGCGATTATCATTCACGGATATTGTGGATTCTATTCAACCTATTTTTGAACATGACAGGTATATTTCAAATTTCGTTGAAGTATCCTTTTAAAGAGAAACTACAACGAAATTTCGGCGCTTATTTTATGGTCCATATGTATTCAAAGGAGCAGTATCACGTCGAACACACCAATATCTTGTTAAAAAATACACGAAAAGGAATTTCAAAACGAATTAAACGATTAGCAAAGAGCACCTGGTGGATGTCGCTAACGCCTCGTTTGTAATGCCCGTCTAGGAACCTTGAGAGGTAGTGACGGTTATTGTCTCGCCTTCGGCCACGACGGCAGAAGAGGGGAAGGAGGAACTCCCTCTTCACGAGAATCCCTTTTGTGTGACCCAGAAGTCGCTATTGTCCCTCTACAAGATTAGACAAGATGAACCCGTCACTCGAAATTCGTACAAAAGCAGCCGCTTCGGTGGCTGGAACGACTAGGCCATCCTCTCGACGTCAGCCTCGCCGTAGCTTTGCTCGTCTCGAGACGACCTACGTCACGATTGCGTTGGATGTCACGTGGTCTCCGCTGGCTGTTCTCCGAGCGCTTGCCCGAGTGGGCCGTTTATAACGAAAAATACAGCCACCAGGCTTAAGTTACAAACATGCGATTATCATTCACGGATATTGTGGATCCTATTCAACTTATTTTTGAACATGACAGGTATATTTCAAATTTCGTTGAAGTATCCCTTAAAGAGAAACTACAACGAAATTCCGGCGCTTATTTTATGGTCCATATGTATTCAAAGGAGCAGTATCACGTCGAACACACCAATATCTTGTTAAAAAATACACGAAAAGGAATTTCAAAACGAATTAAACGATTAGCAAAGAGCACCTGGTGGATGTCGCTAACGCCTCGTTTGTAATGCCCGTCTAGGAACCTTGAGAAATAGTGACGGTTATTGTCTCGCCTTCGGCCACGACGGCAGAAGAGGGGAAGGAGGAACTCCCTCTTCACGAGAATCCCTTTGTGTGACCCAGAAGTCGCTATTGTCCCTCTACAAGATTAGACAAGATGAACCCGTCACTCAAAATTCGTACAAAAGCAGCCGCTTCGGTGGCTGGAGCGACTAGGCCATCCTCTCGACGTCAGCCTCGCCGTAGCTTTGCTCGTCTCGAGACGACCTACGTCACGATTGCGTTGGATGTCACGTGGTCTCCGCTGGCTGTTCTCCGAGCGCTTGCCCGAGTGGGCCGTTTATAACGAAAAATACAGCCACCAGGCTTAAGATACAAACGTGCGATTATCATTCACGGATATTGTGGATCCTATTCAACTTATTTTTGAACATGACAGGTATATTTCAAATTTCGTTGAAGTATCCCTTTAAAGAGAAACTACAACGAAATTCCGGCGCTTATTTTATGGTCCATATGTATTCAAAAGAGCAGTATCACGTCGAACACACCAATATCTTGTTAAAAAATACACGAAAAGGAATTTCAAAACGAATTAAACGATTAGCAAAGAGCACCTGGTGGATGTCGCTAACGCCTCGTTTGTAATGCCCGTCTAGGAACCTTGAGAGGTAGTGACGGTTATTGTCTCGCCTTCGGCCACGACGGCAGAAGAGGGGAAGGAGGAACTCCCCTCTTCACGAGAATCCCTTTTGTGTGACCCAGAAGTCGCTATTGTCCTCTACAAGATTAGACAAGATGAACCCGTCACTCAAAATTCGTACAAAAGCAGCCGCTTCGGTGGCTGGAACGACTAGGCCATCCTCTCGACGTCAGCCTCGCCGTAGCTTTGCTCGTCTTGAGACGACCTACGTCACGATTGCGTTGGATGTCACGTGGTCTCCGCTGGCTGTTCTCCGAGCGCTTGCCCGAGTGGGCCGTTTATAACGAAAAATACAGCCACCAGGCTTAAGTTACAAACATGCGATTATCATTCACGGATATTGTGGATCCTATTCAACTTATTTTTGAACATGACAGGTATATTTCAAATTTCGTTGAAGTATCCCTTTAAAGAGAAACTACAACGAAATTTCGGCGCTTATTTTATGGTCCATATGTATTCAAAAGAGCAGTATCACGTCGAACACACCAATATCTTGTTAAAAAATACACGAAAAGGAATTTCAAAACGAATTAAACGATTAGCAAAGAGCACCTGGTGGATGTCGCTAACGCCTCGTTTGTAATGCCCGTCTAGGGAACCTTGAGAGGTAGTGACGGTTATTGTCTCGCCTTCGGCCACGACGGCAGAAGAGGGGAAGGAGGAACTCCCCTCTTCACGAGAATCCCTTTTGTGTGACCAAGAAGTCGCTATTGTCCCTCTACAAGATTAGACAAGTTGAACCCGTCACTTAAAATACGTACAAAAGCAGCCGCTTCGGTGGCTGGAACGACTAGGCCATCCTCTCGACGTCAGCCTCGCCGTAGCTTTGCTCGTCTCGAGACGACCTACGTCACGATTGCGTTGGATGTCGCGTGGTCTCCGCTGGCTGTACTCCAAGCGCTTGCCCGAGTGGGCCGTTTATAACGAAAAATACAGCCACCAGGCTTAAGATACACACGTGCGATTATCATTCACGGATATTGTGGATCCTATTCAACCTATTTTTGAACATGACAGGTATATTTCATATTTCGTTCAAGTATCCCTTTAAAGAGAAACTACAACGAAATTTCGGCGCTTAATTTTTGGTGTTCAAGGAGCAGTATGTGTTCAAAGGAGCAGTATCACGATCGAACACACCAATATCTTGTTTAAAAAGTCACGAAAAGGAATTTTAAAACGAATTAAACGATTAGCAAAGAGCACCTGGTGGATGTCGCTAACGCCTCGTTTGTAATGCCCGTCTAGGAACCTTGAGAGGTAGTGACGGCAACTGTCTCGCCTCCGGCCACGACGAGAGAAGAGGGGAAGGAGGAACTCCCCTCTTCCCGAGAATCCCTTTTGTGTGACCCAGAAGTCGCTATTGTCCCTCTACAAGATTAGACAAGATTAACCCGTCACTCAAAATTCATAGAAGAACAACCGCTTCGGTGGCTGGAACGACTAGGCCATCCTCTCGACGTCAGCCGCGCCGTAGCTTTGCTCTTCCCGAGACGAACTACGTCACGATTGCGTTGGATGTCACGTGGTCTCCGCTGGGTGTTCTCCGAGCGCTTGCCCGAGTGGGCCGTTTATAACGAAAAATACAGCCACCAGGCTTAAAATACAAACGTGCGATTATCATTTACGGATATTGTGGATCATATTCAACCTATTTTTGAACATGACAGGTATATTTCAAATTTCGTTGAAGTATCCCTTTAAAGAGGTACTACAACGAAATTTCGGCGCTTATTTTATGGTCCATATGTATTCAAAGGAGCAGTATCACGTCGAACACACCAATATCTTGTTAAAAAATACACGAAAAGGAATTTCAAAACGAATTAAACGATTAGCAAAGAGCACCTGGTGGATGTCGCTAACGCCTCGTTTGTAATGGCCGTCTAGGAACCTTGAGAGGTAGTGACGGTTATTGTCTCGCCTCCGGCCACGATGACAGAAGAGGGGAAGGAGGAACTCCCTCTTCACGAGAATCCCTTTTGTGTGACCCAGAAGTCGCTATTGTCCCTCTACGAGATTAGACAAGATTAACACGTCACTCAAAATTCGTACAAAAGCAGCCGCTTCGGTGGCTGGAACGACTAGGCCATCCTCTCGACGTCAGCCTCGCGGTGACTTTGCTCGTCCCGAGATGAACTACGTCATGATTGCGTCGGATGTCACGTGCTCGAAGCTGGGCCTTCTCCGAGCGCTTGCCAGAGTGGGCCGTTTATAACAAAAAAAAATAAAACAGCCGCCAGGCTCAAAATACAAACGTGCCAATTGTCATTTACGGATATTGTGGATCATATTCAACCTATTTTTGAACACGACGGATATATTTCAAATTTCGTTGAAGTATCCCTTTAAGGCGTCGCAAGCGAAATGGGTTCATCGGGACCGCCAAATAGGGCCGCCGTCATGTCCACGCGCCTATGCCTCGCCGTTCCGTCGCAGCCAAATGCATGAGACTCTCGCTCTAGATTATTATGTTGACTCTATGATCCCGACAGAAAAGCTTCGTACCCCAACTACGGGTTTGTGGACAACACTTCGTGTCAGATGAGGAACCTCTTTGACATTGACTAGGGAAACAAAATATTCTGAAATGTGATTATACAAATACGCGGCTCTATGACTCTACGGCACTACCGCTGCCACAATAAGACTCCAAGTGCCTCCAACATGGCGTCAAGGCACTTATAGCAGACGACAATGTTGGTTTCGATTTCGAGTCTAACCGGAAGGTGACGTCAGGTGCAAAATCCTATACTTAAAGGCGCAAAAAAAATGATCACAAAGAAGTAGACGTGCACACTCGGAGCATTACAAGCAGGGTTGGGCAGTATCGCCGATACAAATGTCTCGCGATAGTATTTCAGAAATAATTTCATATCTGTATTTCTGCATCGCGATACATTTGTTTTCACCAGTGTCCGTATTCCTGTATCGAAATACATTTTGAATGTTCCAACTTGTATCGCGATACAATCAGGGTGAAATGTGTTTCGTTACATTTCTTGAGAAATACTCCCCCCCCCCCCCCCCGAAATAAAAATACAAATCCGAACGCAATTTTCTTTTTGTTTTTTTACTTCTGAGGGCACCAGGGTCAAGGACATGCTTGGGAATTGTTACCATGCTCACCAAGGTTCCTTCCGATTCTCCAAACTATTTTATTGTGCGTGCTCTTCTGTCTTCTGAGAAGTGTTGCGTAGTCGGGGACTCGAACCAGGTGGCGTGCCAGGAGTGGAGTCAGAGCATCTAGTGCCGCAGGTCCTTAGGTAGGGGTTCCTTAAATAAATAAATATTTTCTTGTTTATTCCAGTCATTGTTTGCTGGCGTCCAAAGCCCGCTGCTAACTGTCTCTCTTGCCTTAGCTGCTAACCGTCTCTCTTACATATACACACAGTACACCTAGCCGGCAAAGCTGAGTCACAGTCCGTTGCAGCACGAGCCTGGCGGTGGCTTGGCTTGAAATAGTAGGATGACTCACGCAGTGAAGTTTAACACATATTCGAATGCGTCTGCGACTGCGCCCGTAATATTGCACGGCTCAAGGGTACGTCATCAGCCGACGTGAAAGTGACCTGCTGCTCTGGTGATCCGAAACCCAGGAAGGAGGTCAGACGTGGCCCTCTCTGTGCGGACCCAGACTTCGTACACCTGCGACTCGTCTCGAGCGCGCTGTTTCTCGGAGAGCTCGCACCTGTGCAGGCAATGTCAGGTTGCAATCCATGAGGTCTTTATTTGGAGTATGCAAGACAAAACTTGAGGACTGTAATTCATGCGTAGGTGGCGGAGGGTCGGCAAGAATTATCTTCACAACAAGGATGCGACGACCATATCGTTTTTTTCAACCGTGACAGAATATAAGACATGTGTTTCAGGATGCTTCAGGTGGTCCACTATTTTCGAAAATTCCAAATGACACTCCCTATACGATCTTCAATGAGGTAACCTACAACGAAAGTACGTATTGTCCTTTCAAACAGCAGCGTGGTAAAGTTTCATATTCAAGACCACACCTACGGATAAAAAATACTAGTTCATTCCACCGGGACGTCATGTGATAAATGTTGACCGGCGCGTTCTTATTGGACAGGGGCATGGTGACGCTTTGATGGGATTTAGGATGATATGGAATTTATTTAGAGGTCGAAGTATTTTCACATCCCTCGTCAGACAGACAGGATGTCAGGGAAGGGACCTCGGTCAGTCCTTAATGGAACGTTTTTTCGAGCCCATTGAAGACTTTTTGTCGTCCAAAATCACTACCTTCAAGGCAAATTGCCAAGCCTACGGGAAAGTAATTTCGGGATCAAAAGCTTCCACTTCCAACTTCAAGCTTCATCTTATTTGGCGTCTCAAACAAGTTTGAAGAATGTATTGCAGTATCAGTTTTTCTGTATTTGTATTTCTGCCCTCCCTAAAATGTATTCCTGTATTTGTATATCCAAATACTTTTCCCCCAATTTAAAATGTATTTCCGATACGTATCGCGATACACTTTTACAGATATATTTCAGTATCAGTATTTTAGCTACTATTTTAATGTATCCCAGTATTTGTATCTCCAAACACACTTTTTGAGTATTTGTGCCCAACCCTGATTACAAGCAACTGAATTTTATTTGGAAAAAACGAGCATATACACACACACTTTATTATGCCTCACCCCAAATGAACCTGAATTCCTTATTTGATAAAACGAGTGACGACGCACTGATGCAACCATCATCATCCTTTACACTGATTTTGAACGCCTCAAAACATTTCCCCTCTGTTTTCGGTTCCTACTTGCCCGGATTCCGGAATTTGTGTTTTATCCAGCAAAGGATCACACGAACACATATTACAGTGGCCTTGCAAGTTCCACGAAGGAGACCGCTTTACAGAATGTTGATGCCCCATGTACGATCGGGTGGTGCACGAAAGCATCCGATGACAAAAGCCCCGAGGCAAATGCCCACAACTGACCCCCCCCCCCCTTTTTTTTTTTTTTTTGCCGCGCCTCAAAATGGCCAGTTTCATCAGAAGCTTATGACGCGAATTCCCAGATCAGGTGGCCGGATCCTCACCGTGTCAGCGGAGCAGTCTGTTTGTGATTTAGAGACAGAAAGTCGGCACACGAGTGTGTGTAACGTAATCAGCCGTCATTTGTAGACCCTCAACATATTGGGTTAAGACATGGATTAATGCTGGTTGAAGCGCGCACAGGGATTTTGCACGTGGGGCTATCATGCACACGTGCGATCACCAACATGTCGTAGGTATTTTAGACTACCGATGTGGCGGATTCCACATGTTTGTGTGCATGGTTTTTTTTGTGCGCATGCTATCCTGTTTTGTTTATTTTGAAGCATAATCTAAACTCTATTTCACCTTATGGTGTACCGCAGGAAAGGCTACAAGCACGATCTGCTTGCTGTGGGGTAGATCTCGGTGGCACAAGCTCTCGTGCATTAAGGGGGATTCAACCGCTATTTATTTCTACCCTTTTCCTCATAGATAGCCCAGAATTTTTCCGGAACAAACGAGTTGCATGTTCGCAGCTGCGCATGCAGGTCAGGCGCTCGAGGTGGGCTCGGGCCATGGGCTGTTCGCCGCCGATCTCGAGCTAGATCTTCTTCGCTCTGCGTCCGCCGCTGCAGGAAGCGGCCAACAGGCGGCGCAAGATACGAGCCAGTACATACGTAGATTACAGTGGCTCACAAAACGTAGAATAAGCTCCGATTTCCGAATGAATTCGAAGTTCCATCCACGTTCGAAATTATCAAAAGCCCAATGTGCGGCGTTGCGGCCGTTTGGACCACCACATTTAACACGCAAACGTTGTTTTGCAAAAAAAAAAAATATATATATATATATACCGTAATATCCCGAGTCATCGCCCACCCCCTGCCGCCTGAAATTCATAGAAAAAGTGGGGTGGGCCATGTCTCGGTGGGTGAGCACAAAAAGTTAATAAAAGCGGAGAAAGCCGCCCAGTTTTCTCTCCGTATCTAGCGCTGCTACGCAACAGATACATTAAACTCAAAACTCGATTTAGTTTTATTGTTTTATAGAAAAAATGCTCACGAAAGAATGTTTTACTACCGCGAAGTCCGTTGCTTGCATACGCGCTAGGAACGCCACCGATCTGCATAGAGCACGAACGTTTGTTCCGTGAAAACACGTCACCACTATGTTCTCCTAGTTAGTAAAAAAAAAAAGAAGAAAAGAAAGAAAATTCCGCAAGAAAATAGAAAAACCAACCAGGCGCAACGAGCGAGCGAGCGAGGCGGACCAAAGAAGCGACGAAGAGCGATGCTGGGAAAGCGGAAAAGCCGGCGATCGCGTGGCAAATACTTTGGCGTCGGGCCAAGTCGGGCGCCTTGTCAATCACAAGCTCTTGCGCAACTTTCTTGTTTTTTGCGTACATGCGTGCGTCCGTGCACGGCGTGCTATCAATAGGGGTTTGGGACGCTCTACTAACGTCTGTGTAGGGCGTTCCAGAAAAGCTTTATTTACCTGTTGGCTTTGTCTAAAACATTGCACAACCGCGGTCGCGACGTGCGGGGAGAAGGAGCGGGTTCGCGGCGACCTTACTTCGGCGGAGACAACCTTCGACCTTACCCGGGCAGCACACCGTATTGGGCCAACATTGGATTTGATGTGGCAAAGAATGGCCCAACAATGGCCCGATGAGCCATTTGTTTCCCAATATTGGAATCACATTGGACAATAATGGACTATCAAAGCCAATGGTTTTCCAATATTGGTAATACGTTGGCATAGGCTGGTCAACATTGGACTGTCAAAGCCAATAGCTTTCCAATATTGGAAATACGCCGGCATAAGCTGTCCAATATTGGACTGTCGGAGCCACTGGCTTTCTGATATTGGCTTTACGCCGGCATAAGCTGTCCAATATTGGACTGTCAAAGCCAATAGCTTTCCAATATTGGATATCGCCGGCATAACCTGTACAATATTGGACTGTCAGAGCCAATGGCTTTCCGATATTGAATATACGCTGGCTTAAGCTGGTGAATATTAAACTGTCAAAGCCAAGAGTTTTCCAATATTGGTGATGTCATGGTATAGGCTGGTCAATATTGCACTGCCATAGCCAATGGCTTATCGATATTTGTGTCGCCTAGGCTATAAACCCGCGACCTTTTTTTTGCATTGCAGAGGTAGGAAAGTGGAAAAGAGTCATTCACGCGCTCGCTCGGAGCGAGAATTTTATTTAGCCAACTTCATGGGGCGTACGTCGCCGGTGCTTTATAACCGCGATTACAAATACGTCCTTAGCTGCCTATAGGATTATTGCAGTTTGTTTGCCGGCTGCTCTTCTTTCGCATTGCCTTACCTCGGCGTTGAAAACTTAATTCCGTTTTTTAGATTTAATTATTTTTGTACTTTTCTAGTGTATTTTGTATGCATATGCATTACGTAGCGTTAACGTCTTCTACTTTGTCCGTGCCCCTGCCATGTTTGTATTTCTTTCTGCGTGCTCTATTTTTTATATTTAATGTTTCTGTGCATATTTGTCATTGACGACGCAGGTGTCGACAAACATAAAGCCGCCGCTTACGCCGCCAACCGAAGTGACTTCTACTCTCAGTTTTACGAGAGTCTATCGCGCTAGAAAGTCGTCTATTGGACTCGAATGAAGTCTCGAGAGGGCTGCTTCGACTGCCAGTGCACATGTCATCAGTGTAGGCAGAAGAACGACGTAGCAATCGCGACGCGAGAGCATACTGCGCCTCCATCTGGTCGGCCGCGCTCGCTCTGCGGAAATGTTAGCGAGGTACTCTCGAGCCCCGTTAGCTTACTGAAGTTGGAAGACGCTACTTTGTCGTCGCGAATCCTTTGCCCTTCGAACGGTTGCGAAGCCGTTGCGCCCGGCGTATCCTACGCAGCATCTTTCCGAAATTGTTCGCGCAGCATCGCAACCGATTCATCGTGTGTTGAAAGTCGAACGATGTGCTGTCCGTGGTGTCTTTTATCTGTAACTCTTTCGTAAAAAAAAATTTGAAGTTTAAAAACGCGAACCTAACAGTGTACAAATAATTTTAAATTTATTGATAAAAATAATATATATATATTTATTTAGTTATTTGTGGACATCGTGCGCAAAAAAATAGTCGCGCTTAGTTCTTCATTCTAAATTTTAATGTGAGTTATACGACGTAAAACATTGTCTTCAAACTTGCCCCGTTTAGAATCACTTTTGGGCTGGACAGCTTATTTAGGAATTCAAAATCTGGCCTTCAGAGAGCTGTCCTGTTCAATCGGTATTGGCAGCAGGGTAGACGCTATGCGTGTTTTAGGCCAATTGTGTCTCCGGTTAGGGTCACGTGACTACAGTCTCGAAGCTAGTGATAAGGCAGAGCACGGAACCTGACTAAAAGCCCAAGGCCACGCATAACATCCACTGCACTATCAACCTTGGGTACAAGTGACTAATCCTCTGGTTGGGTTCATTGTTGAGATGGGCCTGAAGATTAGCCTTTGTAAGCGCACCCCCGTTCTGGGCTGCTTTCTTTCTACTCCTTCTCTCATTTTCTCCCTCTCCCTAAGCTGAAGGCGTGGTAGACGGTGCGTACTCGCCGGACCAATGAGGCGTACACTTTTTATCGCTTGAATCCGCTCTCTGTGCGCGGGTAACGGCAGAAGCGTGATCACGTGGTTTGACGGATGACGCATTAGCCGTTTGCACACCCGGAATGCCTGCGAAGACCGGACCTAGCTTCGTGGGTGATACGGCCTGCGGGCCCGCTGTGGATTTCGCTTCTGCGGTAAATGTGGTAAATCTAGTTCTAGAGTTCCGATCACCAGCAGCGCATTTCGTCTTAGTGCCAAGTGCGATCTTCAACATATGCGGATTGCCAAGACCATGGATATTCTTTCGGCAGCGCCTACACACCGGTGATCTTCCTTTGTTGTGGGCATACATGTGACCACTAGCTTCGACGGACCGAAGACACAACTGACCGCCTTCTCTTCCATGTGAGTGACAAGGAGAAGTTCTCCTGACCATTGGGGATAGGTATTCTTGCTACGCAATGTACGTTTTGTCCCTATCCGATGAGTTTGAACCGTGTCGAACTCTGTGCCAGGAATCTCCGACGAGTTCAACGTGTTGTTACGTCCACGGGAAGAATAAGACCCGAAGACGGTTTAAAATACACTCAGGCTCGCCAGAAGGACATGACCGCCCTAACCCCGGGGTGTGCGAGGGCAACGGAGTCGCCGCGTACGCCTATCCCGGGGGTCCTCTGAACAGCAGCAGACGGAGCGGTCAAGAACGAAGCTTGGCGACAATCTCCAGCTACTATCAGGGACAGCCTTCCCCTAGCCTCTCCCGGTGGCTCCTTTTATACCCTTTTTCCCGGGTGACTAGTGAGTCATCCTCCTCCTCGCACCGGGAAGGGAGAGGGGAAGCTCGAGGGTTGGTCACTACCCCCTCTGTCGGACCGTCAGCGCAACTCAATTTATTTCGTTTTCGGCAGTTGTTACAATACCCCTTTTTTACCAGCATGAGCGTCCGCGCTCGACAACACATAACACTGTTTAACACAACTGTTCTCCAAAAATAATTGAGTTAGTAATACATGAAATCGTCCCATCGTCGGGTATTCGCCACCCGGCGCGGTCGCTGCCCTAACCCTTCGGTCGATGCTCTTACTGGCGGCATAGACTCTACTGCGTCGAAGAATTGTTCCTCACAGTCTCCTTCGTTGTGCGAAGGCTGATTTAGTACAGCGGATTGTTCACTAGAACCCTTAAGTCCCATATAGTCACCTTGGTTATCCGCCGACGGCGGAGCCCGCAAGCTTCCCGATCAGGGTCACTGGTTGGTTCGTTGCGTTCTGTCGGTACAGTAACATCACTTTCACTTTCACGCACGCACTGTTCACAGGAACCGGTGGGTTGGCTTGGTTCAGTTGGTTCCGCGGAGTCACTTCCCTTGCTGCCCGTAGTCGGCTGTTTACACTCGTCACCACGACACGGTGCGCCGGCTTGTTTTTGGGGTTCTGTTGAAACGACACGGTTGCTCTCACTTTCACGCACAATGTAAGGCTTCATTCGATTGACATTCACCACATCCTGCTTTCCCCTGCGGCTTTCGATCTCCCAGTCATTCTCTGCCGTCTGTCTGATAACTCGGAATGGGCCATGGTACGGATGCAGAAATTTCGTTGTTCTTCCCCGCTTCGATGTAGGCATCCTGACGTATACCAGGTCCCCTGGCTGGAAGTACAAGGTGCGTCGCTCCCGGTCGTACCTTTCTTTGCTGCGTTCTTGTCCCCGCAGCTCTCGTTCGTGTACGAGTTCTCTTGCTCTCTCCCATTTCCTCAGGACGTCCTCGCTGGAGCTGGTGTTGAGCTGGCCGAGATTCAAGTGGAGCATGGCGTCGATCGGAAGCGTTGGCTCTTGTCCATACAGGAGGAAGAAGGGCGAATAGCCGGTGGTATCATGCACTGAGGAGTTATATGCAAAGATTGCATATGGAAGGAACTGGTCCCAGTCACTGTGGTTAGAGGAGACGTACTTGCTCAAGATTTCAGCGAGGGTCCGGTTAAACCGCTCACAGAGTCCGTTCGTCTGGGGGTGATAGGCGGCTGTTCGAGCGTGATTTGTGCCTGTCAAGCACAGTAGCTCCTCCATCATCACAGCAACGAAGTGTTGTCCCCTGTCGGTGACCACAGTCTGTGGCGCTCCGTGCCGGAGGACCACTGACTCCATAAAGGCCTTGGCTGCACAAGCGGCCGTTGCTTCCGGAGTGGCGACGGCCTCGACCCATTTCGTATGGTAGTCGGTCATTACGATCACGTACTTGTTGCCGTCCTGGGACGTGGTTAGTGGTCCCAAGAAGTCCATCCCAATCCTCTCAAATGGTCTTTGAGCCGGCGGCAGTGGTTGGAGCAGTCCGGCCGGCTTTAGGGGCAGCGTTTTTCGGGTTTGGCAATCCTGACACGAGAGCACGTACTGAGTGATGTCGGAAAACATCTTCGGCCAGAAATACCTCTGCCGAATTCTTTCCAGGGTTCTCCTGACTCCGAGATGGCCCGCCGTAACATCGTCGTGACAGGAAACCAAAATCTCTTGCCGGAGTACCCGTGGAACAGCAAGTGCCGATCTCTCCTCCCTCAACCCCTTGGCTCTCCTGAAGAGCACTCCATCTACCAAGCTGAAGGCTCGTGCAGTTCGTTTTAGCTTCCTCGTGACGGGAACTTCGGGTTTCTGCAAGTGCTTTGCGACGGGTCCCAGGAAGGGGTCGGCGTGTTGCAGCTCAGCAATTTGTTCTGCTTTGTCGGCCAGTAATAATGGCAACTCTTCTTCCTCTGCAGGCGCCGGGTCATACGGGAGGCGGGAGAGGGCGTCTGCGTTGTTGTTCTTCGTCCCTGGGCGGTGCTTCAGAGTGATGTTGAATTCCTGGAGAAGCAAGCTCCACCGCATCAATCGGCCATTCGGATTCTTTACCGTCATCAGCCATGTCAAGCTAGATTGGTCCGTCACCACTGTGAATGGCGCTCCAAAGAGGTATGGCCGGAACTGTTTGGTCGCGTATACCACTGCCAGACACTCCTTCTCTGTCGTACTGTAGTTCAGTTCCGGAGCATTCAAATGGCGACTTGCATAGCCGATCGCATACTCTTGCGTTCCATCTTTTTGCACTAAGACTGCTCCGATGCCGTAGCCCGATGCATCCGTATGGACCTCCACTGGTAAGCTTGGGTCAAATAATCTTAGCACAGGATCTGTTGTCAGGTGTTGCTTGAGCTTCGCAAATGACCTCTCACAGTCGTCACTCCATGACCAGCTGACGCTCGACTTCGTAAGGTTGGTCAGCGGCAAAACAATAGTAAACGCCTGGGCCGTCTTTCTAGAAACAGCGTCTCAGCTGAGACGGGGGGAAAGAAAGCACTGTCAAAGCCAGCGTACGAGCTGAACGGGACTCAAACATCGACTCAAGACGCTCGCGCGTCCCATTCTTTACAGTGCTTTCCTTCACCCAGTCTAAGCTGAGACACTGATTCCACCAAGCCGGCCCCGGCGTATTACCTGCGCATCTATTTATTTTAGAAGGCAGTACTAAGTTTTTTTACATACAAAATAACGAAAAATAGTTCACTGGAAAAGAAGGTTTATAATATGGAAAAGTAAACACAAAAAAGTCGGTAGGCCTTTCCGAGATTTTATACTTGCAGAGCAACTGAGCCGATTAATCGAATGGTTAATTAAAGGGCGGCGATTAATAATGAAGCTATGTTTTATTTTGATATTCATTATTGACAAGCGTAAGAGAGAACTGAGAGCCTCTGAAACCCTTCACCTGAATCCGAACCACCGCTTCTGTCTCTTTCAGAATCCTGTGGCCAGGCCCCTGCGTGGAATCGCTTTGCCCAGCTCTTCACCCAGCCCTCTGCCCTGTCCACTACCGAGCGTGCCGCCGAGTCTGCCTAGGCCCCCCTGGTTGCACAATTTTTTTAAAATCTTTTTATTCGATTTAAATAAATTATGAACTATCAAACGTTATGAACAATTCATTTGCATGCTTTATTGATTTCTAAAGTGTCCAAATGTGGTAAAATTGCTGCATTTATTAGATTTTAGTATCAGAAAGAAAACAGTGCTTGAGGAAAAAGGGCAAGGGACTTGCTTGGTTCTCTGCACTCTTTTTGTGACACTGGTTAGAACACTGACTGAAAAATGGCATCCAATAATGTCATAGACAATGGATGCAAAAAATAGCCAGTGTATTAAACTGGATGCCAATATTGGAATAGCCAATATTTAAGCCAATGTTGGAAGAGCCAGTGTGTAAGGCGCTGGATGCCAATGTTGGTTCAGCCAACGGTGAAACCTCTATGCCAATATTGGATAAAAAAAGCGCAAACCACGTTGGTCCAACGTGGGCTAGAACGTTGGCAAACCAGTGGTCCAACATTGGCACCAATGTTGGACCACCATTGGATCGGGTGGCGTTTTCGAAAATGCCAACGTCAGACCAATATTGGAACCATTTTTTGCCAACATTGGTCCAACGGGGGTCCAACAATGGTGTGCTGCCTAGGTACCCTAGTGATAAAAGTCATTTGTATGAGAAATTTTCATGTCCAATAAACACATATGAATCATACAAGATATATAAGAACATATAAGAACCATATAAGAACTATATAAGAACTATATAAGAATTATATAAGATATATAAGAACCATAAGAAACTTATAAGAAACTTCTCAGAAGTTTCTTATATGGTGCTTGTATGTTCTTATATATCTTATATAGTTCTTATATAGTTCTTATATGGTTCTTATATGGTTCTTATATGTTCTTATATATCTTGTATGATTCATATGTGTTTATTGACACGAGAAATTTCTGCATACAAATGAGAATTTTCAATGGGGTACACATCCGCGGTTACGACAACCTTCGACCTTACACTCCGCGGTTACATCCCAAAATATGGGGCGTACGCTTACTCTCGCGATTCCTGACTGGGTTAATGCTTGTGTTATCTTTCCGTTTCTTTTTTTTTTTTCGTCGGATCGATATTTTCGTAAGCAAAACAGACTTTTACTTTGCTATCTTCTATCGTTTTCTTTTCGCATGGATACACTACCACTTCGGAGTCGCTCACGCGAAAATGCGTAAGCAAAGAGAGGGCCTTTCTCTCCGTTTTACTTCGTCACGGACGTCCTCAAACTGTAAGGTCCGCGGCCGCGTCATTTGGGTAGGATGAGTGTTTGCAGATCGCGGAGTCCGTGCTGGGGTATTTGAAGGGGTGGGCGATGACTCGGTGTTTTTTTAGAAATCGATATTGGCCCAAAATTGGGGCGGGCGAGGACTCGGGATGGGCGATGACTCGGGATATTACGGGTATATATATTTTAGAGTTCAATTTAAAGCTAGACAAAAAAAATGAAATAAAGTGGCAGGTTTGCACTTCCTATGTCCTATATCGGCCTGCTCTTCGTCTGAATACTGGTTTGCAAACCCGCTACATGGTTGCGTGTAGCCACTAAATGAGCCGCGCTTAGAGTATCGGCACCCCGTTCCCCGACATTGCTGTGGGCGCCGCCATATTGGGGCTTGTGCAGAGCAGACGCAACTGCAGATCGTCATGATTCAAAAGTGCGACTTCCTCAGCATTTGATTCGGTGTTAGGAAGCTCATATAATATTGCTTTTCTCTGTCGCGGACTGTTTAAACTTTTGTGGAGGACGGAAAAGCGTTTTCTGTGGATTTCAGATAAAGCTTCAGATAACTGGCAACCATGATTTTAAGCCACAATATGGCCAAGTGTCATTACCTGAAGCGTAGCTTCTTTAGTGGCTCTAGTTGTGTAGAGCCACTAAATAAGCGTAGCTTGTTTAGTGGCTCTAGTTGTGTGGAATAAAAGCCTATCTATCCTGAAAAAAGTGGCGCCAATCATTTTTGTGGATATGCTCGAGGCACGTGCCGCGCGCCACTTCTGGGAAGAACTAGAGCCACTAAATGAGCTGCGCTTAGAGTATCGGCACTCCGTTCCCCGAACATTGTTGTGGGCGCCGCCATATTGGGGCTTGTGCAGAGCAGACGCAACTGCAGATCGTCATGATTCAAAAGTGCGACTTCCTCAGCATTTGATTCGGTGTTAGGAAGCTCATGTAATATTGCTTTTCTCTGTCGCGGACTGTTTAAACTTTTGTGGAGGACGGAAAAGCGTTTCCTGTGATTTCAGATAAAGCTTCAGATAACTGGCAACCATGATTTTAAGGCCACAATATAGCCAAGTGTCGTTACTCTGAAGCGTAGTCTTGTTTAGTGGCTCTAGTTGTGTGGAATAAAAGCCTATCCATCCTGAAAAAAGTGGCGCCAATCATTTTTGTGGATATGCTCGAGACACGTGCCGCGCGCCACTTCTGGGAAGAACTAGAGCCACTGAATCAGCTGCGCTTAGAGTATCGGCACTCTGTTCCCCAACATTGTTGTAGGCGCCGACATTTTGGTGCTTGTGCAGAGTAGACGCAACTGCCGATCATCATGATTCAAAAGTGCGACTTCCTCAGCATTAGATTCGGTGTTAGGAAGCTCATATAATATTGCTTTGCTCTGTCGCGAACTGTTTAAACAATTGTGAAGGACGGAAAAGCGTTTCCTGTGATCTCAGATATATCTTCAGATAACTGGCAACCATGATTTTAAGCGAATATGGCCAAGTGGCGTTAGTCTGAAACGTAGCTTATTTAGTGGCACTATATAAAGAAAAACATGGCGTCTGAAATCTAGCTCAGTGCTGCGCTGTTCCGCCATGATCTTCCCTAGTGCCACTAAATAAGCTTCGCTTCAAGGTAACGACACTTGTCCATATTGTGGCTTAAAATTATGGATGCCAGTTATCTGAAAATTTATCTGAAATCACAGGAAACGCTTTTACGTCCTCTACAAATGTTTAAACGCTTCGCAACAGAGCAAAGCAATATTACATGAGCTTTCTAACACCGAATAAAATTCCGAGGAAGTCGCACTTTTGAATCATGACGATCGGCAGTTGCGTCTGCTCTGTACAAGCACCAAGATGGCGACGCCCACAGCAATATTGGGGAACAAAGGGCCGACCCTAAGCATAGCTCATTTAGTGGCAAAGTCCACACTTCTGCGCGGCGAGGTCCACACTTCTGCACGTCCAGAGGTGTGGACCTCGTCGAAAATGTCCACACTTCTGCGCGTCGAGTCAAAAGCAACAAAAAGCAACCGTTTCCCATCCGTGAACTCTACTAAGGAGTTCTCTGTCCAAGCAAGTGGCGCGGCTCTACTACTCATCCACAATCGCGCGCCCAGTGCACAGCAGCTGACAAGATTGGCAACGGGTATGGCAAGAAAGGACACTTTCCGTCTGTCTGCCTGTCAGCAAAAAAGAACCACTCAAATAAACAAAGCCATGTTGCACTCGAGCTATCCTCGTAAATTTTATAAGTTGAAGGCGCTGCCGGCAAGGGCAGACTAAATTCCTTTGATGAAATTCACGCTTACGAGTACCGCCAGCCATTGTTGTGGAAACGCGCAAGACACGTGCGAGGAGCGGGTGCTCCGCTGCCATTCGCTTCCAAGGGTCGCTCATTTCAGTACTGCGCCGACAACTGCTTCCAAGGGCCGCTCGAGACGCGGGCCTCGTGCACTGGCGCATTTGACGCCACTTGCAAGACAAACGCAAACACATCGAAGGGCTTTAGTCCAGACAGATAAAGAGGGATCAGCGGCCATGTGCAATAAAGAAAAAAAAGGATCGGTGGCCGAGTGGGCTAGAGCACACCAGCTCGGAGCACGTGGAGCGAAAGCTCGCGCTGTATAACCCAGGGATCCTGGGTTCAATCCCCACCCCTGCCCGTGTATCCTCACCCCTGCTCGTGTATCAATCCCCACCCCTGCTCGTGTATCACTATTGCGTGATGCACGTCAAAGACCCCGGGCTACCGGTTGTATTGCACTGGCTAAATTGCTCACCTACAGCTGGGAGACAAGTCGCCCCTTGAGGCAGACTATGCTCTAGGCTGTATAAAAATACACACACCCCAATTTGTTTCCAGACAGGTAAGATAGCACCGCTTCATTCCACCGTGACATAGTAAGGTCACTGTTGAAAGAGGTGTTCATAACGGACAATAGCATAGTGAACTACCGAGGTTACTTATGAAGACACGAAAGTTATTTAGAGGTTCATTTGATTTTGCCTAAAAATGAGAAAGGTGAAGAGAAAAAAAAAAGGAACATACGCCTCACCTTAGGTAGAAACTTATTTTCTACCTATTTATGGCCCGTTTGGTTTTCTCCGCAAAACGGGAAGTGTTAAATTTACAAAAAAAAAATTGTTTCGGGCGCGAAAACGCTAACGTCAAAATTCAGTTTGCATCTCAGAGAAAGCACCTGTTTGTTGGTTAAGAAAGTATATTGTAATTGTTCGAAATAATAGAAATCATGCTTCTTTTTTATTTTTTTATATCCACTAGCCACCAAACAAGGTCTACAGAGAATGAAAATATCTGAAATAATGTTTCATAAGATAAATGTTGTTCGGAATAAGTATTTTAGCCTTCTTTGCAACTCATTCAACTATTTTTTTTTATTTCAAAATACATATTAGAAGGGTGCCTTCATGTGCGCTTTGCTTAGGGTGGAGACATCTGGCCATTTTGTCCCACACGTTTATTGTTCTTTTTTGTTCAGAAGCGCGTGAAAGAGCGTGTCCCTGCACGCGTTTGTGGCGCTGACTGTGCTATGGCGACATTTTGTTTTCGTCGATTTATTTATATTTTACCCGAGAGCGCGTGCTGTCGGCATCGGGTACTACAAAGGGTGGCATCACCCTAAGCAGAAGGACATTGACGCACCCTACATATTGCCGCGCGCGCAGGTGGCCAAGCAGGCAGCGCGCTCGTGGCCTAAGGATTATCGCGCGTGCCTTCCGCGCAGAAAACCAGGGTTCGATTCCTGGCCGTGAAGACGCATTTTTGTTGATTCTAGCGTAATGTTCTGGTAAATTCGAGAACCGTGTTGCTGATTCGAGGTTAGAATGTTTGACACGCCGAACCTTCTACGCCGATTATTCCAGAAGCCCACGCGTGTACAAAATGGGCTCCGCGTGGCAAGCCGGAGTCAGTTTCGCCCCAGCGCTCGACTCTGCTGTCACTTCGACGCCCGCGACGCTCTGCTTTCTTCTGTTCCCTTTTTATTTTTGGGCACAAGTTTGCCCCATTAAACGTTTAGTTTCTTCAGTTATTGTCGCCTCATCACTTGTCATTCGTGACAATATTAGGATATCTCTGTTCAAACCTGCACGATTTTCGGGTGCTTACGAGCCACGCTTGTAGCGTATGCAAGCGTTTGACCACGCGCGCTTACATAGCACACACAAAAAATAGAATCAAGAAAAGTATCGCCTTCAGAGCTTTATCAGGCCTTTCGCTAGGAGTCTGCTG
Source organism: Ixodes ricinus (assembly GCA_037355805.1). NCBI lineage: Eukaryota > Metazoa > Arthropoda > Arachnida > Ixodida > Ixodidae > Ixodes > Ixodes ricinus. Next base: position 44,789 of record JAZHYW010001963.1, on the reverse strand, counting down.
ATGACTAGTTACACTTTTTTGCAACGTTCAAAAAGTGCCGACCAACGGAGCCATGAATTGTAATTGTGTTGTGTCTATGTTTATAGACGCTTTACACACGCGCCAGATTACAGCCGCCATTGCCGACCTTCACTTGTCTTACCGAGATACCGAGCCACTGAAGCGGGCGTTGACGAGCCTCCACCAAGGCCAATGCTAAAAGGAAGGACACCATAAAATCTAAGATGGCAATAGCCTGGCCTGTTGTGGCAATGACAAACTGAAGTGAACGTAATAAGAGCAAACAAAAACTGAAGGTCGGTTATGGCGGCGCCCATGCAAAGCTCCTGCAAAGCGTCTATACAGCGGCTAGTTAGTCAGCTCTGAGGGCATCTGGGTGTCTTCGTTGGAGATGAAATACAGTGCAGTATACCGCTGCTTGTCTGACAACTTAACGTGCATCACGCAGTAGTGATACATGAGAGCACGCCGGTACGATGCTCATCCAGATTGAAACGGGCAGAGGCGGTGGATTGAATCCACGATCAGTCAGCTTTACAGCGTGAGCTTTCGCTACACGTGCTACCGATCCACGAGCAACGAGACATCGCGGTCGAATTCGAGCTTGAGAGAAAAACAACAGCAGCAACAGCAAGAAAATCTCCGGTTTGAGTCATTTAGTACTAGTGTCGCCATCTCGTTTTAACAAGTTGGAAATAAAATTAACAGGGTGATTTTATTTACACAAATACGCAAATACAACAATATTTTGCTTTCTCGTCATGGTCTTAAATTTAAGATTAGAGGTACCCCTAGTACGTACGGCCAAGCGTTTTGTCACGTTTGTCTTCTAAATAATGATATTTTCAAAAATGCCTCAAAACGCGCTAAAAACAGTCAAAACGGTCATATTTCTGGATTTTATTCAAAATCTCCAGCGCTCTAAAAGAAAAATTCAAGGGCCGTACGACCTTCATTACGTTATCATAAGTAACCCCTAAAAGAATGAATCCTATCGTGCATTCCTGAAACTCAGGTTTGTGTAGCGAAATTTGCCCATTTAGTGACGAGCGGTTGAATCCCCTTTGAAATGGCGAATTCTTAAGTCGCTGAATAGCTCCGCTTTTAACCGCAGTATGCGTGACGGCTAGATTTCGCGGCGATATTAGCGAGTTTTTGTAGACCGTGTTTCCCCCTCCGCTAAGCCCCTCCACCACCCGGAACTCTACAGCCAAGGCCATCGGCACGCAGGCGCAATGGCGGTTTTTTCGTAGCGGAGTGTTAGCGGAGGGGGAAACACGGTCTACTAAAACTTCCTTTTGTCGCGTTTCCCTTTTAGGAAAATTCCACGTCAGCTGATGCCACCCGTCGATTAGGCATGCAAAGGGCACAACGGGCCTGCTATGGCTACACACTGGCGGCACCTCCGATTATCAACACGATGCTCGCCGTTCCTTCCCTTGCAGCTGAAGACGGGCAAGGGGAAGCGGCAGTAAACTCCGTTCTTTCTTTGGACCTAATCGTGTCAGCTATCGTCGCCGGTGGCGTGCTGTGCGGCGAAGAGGCGTTAAAGGTACACTGACACCCCCAAACTTTATTTTTTATTTTTTGCCAGGCGATTTATTGTGTTGTCAGAAGACTACCCAATCAATATTTTGCTACAGCGTCACGTATATTTTTTAATAAAGTAAAAAAAACGCAAATGCTCGAAACCGAAACCGAAACTGGACTGGGGAGGAAGAAGAAATGTAGAGGAGGAGGTGGTGGAAGTCACGTGGCTGTGATACTTGTTTTCCCCCAAACAATGCATTTGCAGCTTTTTAGAAGCCCCAAAAAATGGGCATCATATTTCTTCACTATTTTTAATACTGTGTGCGTGCCTTCGATGATCTACGACTTTGATTATATTTGGTAGTTGTGTCTAAACCTCAGAAAACGGCCCGTGACCACGGAAAAGTGAGTGAGCGCGGCTCAAACCGGACAGTTCTCGATCGGCAGTTTTCGGGCGAAAAAAAAAACGAATTTCGAGCCGTAAATTCTGTTCTGTGTAGTTTGGCTCTCATATGTCACGTACAACTAAAAACCTCGGCGAGCATACATACCCTGTCAGTGTCCCTTTTAACGCCGGGTTCTGGTGCGAGAGTTCAACCTCAAGAATTGTTTTCTAGCTTTGAACAAAAATTACTTTGATTTAACTTTCAGAATCAAAAGACAATCAATTGTTCTTCCAAACCCACCATATTTTGTATTTTTAGTTGAACCACCTCAGGGAAAAATAAACGGTTGCATATACGTCAAAAAGCACTTATTTTGCAAATTCAGGATTTTTTTATACTGCGAGATATTTAATTGAGCGGTTTAAACATTTTTTTATAGATTATATACCTCCAGGGCAGCCGGTAAAAAGTTCTTTTAAGTCCCCGGATCAATTAGATATTTTTTAATAAAATAACAAATGCTAAAAGTTTCAAACAAATTGTTTAAAAAAAGATTTAAATTAAACAAAACTGCACAAGCCCAACCACATTGCAAGTCGTAAGCCGTGCAGATTTAAGAAAAAAAATTTGTTGGGTGTTTCTTGAAAAAGCTGATTTTTCATCAATTATGGAGTGATACCGAGTTTCACGCTATTTTTAAAAGTTGAAACCGTGCTCACGCCATCAAACAAATTTTTTCGTCAAAAATATTTTAGGGCATGGCTACGGACATTGCGGCAAAAGGCCATAAATTTTTTTTTAGAAATCGAAGGTGGTCGAGCGCAACGTCTGGGACGTTTGACATGGAATGACCCCTAGCTGTCAAAGGACGCTCCTGTGTGTTCAACGAATTGGGTACCGATGATCCCAAATTCGAGCAAGTCTTGCCTTTCTTACGGTGGAGTAGCCGCGGGGCAGTTTTGTGATTGAAAAAAATTATTTTACTTATGTTGAACGTTTAAGAGGGATTCAACCCCTCGTTACACAATGGGCAAATTTCGCTACACGAACCTGAGTTTCAAGAATGCACGACAGTATTCATTCTTTTGGAGGTTACTCATGATAACGTAATGAAGGTTGTACGGCCCCTAAATTTTTTCTTTAGAGCGCTTGAGATTTTTAACAAAATCCAGAAATATGACCGTTTTGACTATTTTTAGCGCGTTTTGAGGCATTTTTGAAAATACATATTATTTAGAAGACAAACGTGACAAAACGCTTGGCCGTACGTACTAGGGGTACCTCTAATCTTAATTTTAAGACCATGACGAGAAAGCAAAATATTGTTGTATTTGCGTATTTGTGTAAATAAAATCACCCTGTTAATTTTATTTCCAACTTGTTAAAACGAGATGGCGACACTAGTACTAAATGCCTCATACCGGAGATTTTCTTGCTGTTGCTGCTGTTGTTTTTCTCTCAAGCTCGCATTCGACCGCGATGTCTCGTTGCTCGTGAATCGCTAGCTAACGTGTAGCGAAAGCTCGCGCTGTAAAGCTCACTGATCGTAGATTTAATCCGCCGCCTCAGAGCCGTATGCCTGTAGAATGAATGAATAAACTTTGTTGCATCTATGGGTTCTCAGTACCACCCAATTGGAGCCCCTTGTCCGGAGCCCCATACGTGGCGGCCACCGACTGGGCACGGTCCACCAGCCACGCGCTGGCCGGTGGCCGTGTCATCGGTCAGCCGGTCCTCCCAGGCGGTGGGGGAGGGGTTGGGAAGAGGGCGAGACAGCGGGAATGGCTTGACATTGCCAGACCATATGGAGAAGGGTGGGGACGATCGCCGCAGTGCGGGCACTCAGGCGGACCACGGGAGGGGTGCACGTAAGAGTAGGGGCGTCGGGAAGGTGTTGGTTTGGAGTTGACGCCATAGGACGCCCTGTCTGCGAGTAAGGGAAGGCTGAGGAGGAGGATAATGTTGTCGAGCGAGGCGTAACTCAGCTAGGTGAGTTGAGTATGAAAAAAGGGCCTGGTCGGATGGTGGCAGAGTCTTCCCCAGGTGCCCGGTTGGAGAGTTCTCGGGCGGGTGCATGTGCTGTGCGCACTCATTACCGGGGATGTCTGCGTGCCCAGGCACCCAGACTAACCGGAAAGTGGGAGGTGGAGGATAGGAAAGAGATTCGAGCTTTGGGACGCCGGATGATGAAGGGATGTAGGTTGTTGTAAAGGAAGGAGGCGACAGGCCGTCTGGGAGTCAGTCAGGCAATGTGAGTGGGCGTGTGGAGAGGAGAGAGTGGAGGTGAAAGAAAGGATTGCCCTGACAACCGCACGCTCCTCCAAGGAGGGACGTCGCCGGACGAGACCATGTTCCGTGGCAGCGTGGACCAGCCTTGAGATCACTGTTCACGACGACTGTGATCCCCCCGCGTGCATCCTGCGGGCCGGCGTCCGTAAAGAGGGCTGCGAAGACGGTATCGCAGCCTTTCGGTATACGCGCGTCGGAGGTAGGCGCGAGCAATGGTCACCCTCAGGCAGAAAAGACGTTTTCAAAATCAGTGATATCTGAATGTTACGCTAATAGAGAACTTAGGGTATGTACTGAAATCGTACTAGTTTCACACTTTTATGAAACAAAATAGTATACCTTTAGTACACCCCATGTACATATGTAGTATACCATAAGTGCACCTTGAGTGTACATCTAGCATAATATAAGTGTACATTTAGTACACTACATGTATGCTTTTAGTGAACTAAATGTACACTACCAGTACATATATATGGGGTGTCCCAGATAACTTGCACCAAACTTTAAAAAAAACCGGGGCGTTCTGCGGGAGTGAAACCAACTGTACGCTGTTAGCAAGACTCTTGCGAAAGTGCACAAATTTTTTTAGTGCGCCTAGTTATTTAATTAAGACTAACAAGCTAACTTTTGAAATCTTCGTTTAAAAGCCGAGGTGTGAATTGGAAAGTTGTAGAGCGCATTAAGAAACACCCAATGAAACTATTTTCAACAAGGTGCACTTTGCATGCCCCTCTTTCCTAGCCTTCAAAAAACGCCCGCGAAATACAAAAAATACCGCGTGACAACTCGCTTCCCCAATCACGGCGCGCCGCGAATGTGCGTTCTTTGAAGGCCGGAAAAAAGCACGAAAGCGTATTATGTTGCAAACACTTTAATTGGGTGTTTCTCAATGCGCCCTGCAACTTTACAATTGACATCTTGGCCATTAAAAGAATATTTGAAAGGTTAGCTGATTAATCTTAGTTATTTAGATAACCAGGCGCATTAAAAAAATCTGTGCACTTTCGCAAGACGCTTGCTAACGACAGTTGATTTCACTCCTGCAGAGCGCTCCTGTGTTTTTTTTAAAGTATGGTGCAAGTTATCTGGGACGCAGTGTATGTCGGGCGTTCTGAATGGAAAGAACGGTCTAAAATTGGCCAGAAAAATCGGCGCCTGCATTTAAAAAGCCGACTTTTCAAAGGTGTTTCTTTGAACGGCTGGATTCCAACTTGTGAAATTTCATGACATATCGCTCCATTCTCGTGAAATGTTAAGAAACGCCGTTGACAACTCAATTGATGATAATGCAGAGGCGCCATTATCGGGAGATGCACTCTTAAAAATGAGTCAGGAAATTTACGAGGAAAGTCTTGGCAGCTCTATTTCCAAACATTTCTCGTCAAAATAACGTACAATCATGTTATAAAATTATGTGGGAAAAGTTGTCAAAAAAAAAGAGGCACCGCATTTTTAAGTTGCGAGTATAGACGTGAAAATGACAATTGAATCATTTCCAAATCTTCCCTCGTGAAAATAATGTACTGCCGTTTTCCAACATTGGCTAGGAGAGTCGTCATTTTGATTTGCGGCTATGTACGTGAAAATTACGAGGAAATCTTTGGCAGCTCTATTTCCAAACATTCCTCGTGAAAATGACGTACCAGCGTCTTCTGAAACTGTGTGAGAAAAGCCATAAAGAAAAGATCCATTACATTTTTCAACTGAAAGTATGTATGTGTAGCATACAAACATTATGATCAGTGTTCTTCACGTAATTGATAAGACAGAAATTAAAATCCTACTTATCACTTTATTCAAGTTTCCGAGCCTGCCTCACTGTACACTCTCCTTTGTGATGATGGTGTGCCATTACATCCTGCGTAAAAAGAGAAGAGAAAATTATTCTATGCCACCCTATGATATAACATCACATAACTCGCTCAAAGGACCACTATGTGAGGAAGGCAAGATAGTAACCACTTCATCCTGAGACAAGGGTGAGGAAAATCGGACAATAGCATTTCTGAAAGCCTGATATGTCAGACATTGGTGGTGTGCCTTCTTTGCATGCCCAGGGCTATGCTACAGGTAATAGTGTTTATTGCAGGGCACAACATTTATTACCTAAAATCTTAGGCACCATAAAGAAAATGTGTGACAAACAATAGCCTTTTCCAGATTCAAGGTTGCAGCTGCTACATTTTAAGCACATATGGATTGATGAAGGCCACAACGAAAACATTCGAGAATGGCCATTTTCAGGGCTGTACTAATATTAACATTTTATTTTAGAAGTTTAGTATAATACGGTATTCGATATTGGTTTCAAGATTAATTGTACTACTGTAAACGACTTAATTTTTGTGAAGGCCTAGTTTTTGCGAGTTTATCGAAATTGCTTAAAATTGGTCCTGCAAAAAAGTAACCCCATGGATACGAATGCATTGAACATTACTTCATAAAATGTATGAAATATTGAGCTCGCGAAAATAAAGTCGTTTATGCCATTCAAACCTTTCAAAGCGCTCGCAAAGTCACCATTGCGATGGATTTGCTTTGTTCAGTGCACTTCTCCGCTTGTGCCAGTGCGCTGCAGAGATTAGTTCTGGATGAAATCCCAAGAATAAGACATTTGAACGTGGGACATATGCACTTTTTGATAAAATAGAATCTCAAAATTTTCACATCGAATGGTTTCCCAGGAGACTTCTCGGGTCCGCATGCACTGTTACTCCGCAACAAGCAGGCTCTCTTGGGATGACAAGAAAAAACCCAGCGCCCTGAACGCTGTTCGAACCAGCACTCGGGAGAATTGAAAAGCCTGTCAAGCGCTCGCTATCAGGACAGGCCGCTTACTTCTGGTGGCTTCATACCTGTCTGCTCGATGCACCATCCAGCCACCCATAATAGAGATCAGTGGGCGGACGTCACTTTTACTCTTGTGATGCAGTTCCCTGCAGGTTCCCATAGGTTGCAACCTGCTAGCCAAACTGAGTCAGGCCTGCAGCCCTGCGGGAAACGTCAATTCCACTCTTTTAGTTGTAGACACCCACATTTTGCATGTAGTCGTCGCGGGAGTTAATAGCTCCACGCGAGCGCGCGTTTTTTTCCGAGGGGCGCTTGACTGGTGGCTTGCGATAGAACTAGAGATGACGTCAGGGCGAGTCCATGCGGAGTGGACGGGGAAGCCGTCTGAACTCAAGGGAACCGTTGTTACCATCCCGCCCGTGGGGGCGACGGGGGTGAGCGTAGTTCGAATGAAAAGGGGAGATGATTCTGCAGAAGTCAAGATCGCCGAGCACGAATGAGATGGCTGCTTGGAAAGAGAAAGGAAACAAAAAACACGTCTCATTTTCTACACCATTCGGCGGCTTCTCGCTTTTATTTGTTAAGTTTACAAATATCAGCAGTTATATTTTCTTGCAGACGATTGATGTTAAGTAGGGTTCTGCAAATAGTGGTTCGAATCGAATAGTGCTGCGTCATTCATGCCATGACAGTGCATGAGAAAGCCAAGACGGCTGGTTCTTTTAGCAGTGCACAAGCTAGGGATGACGCGGCACTATTCGCACCCCCCTCCTGTTAAGCGCTTTGTGCTTGCTCTTGAAATTTCAGTTTATTCAGCTTCTTTGTTTTTGCTAATCGCACCAGATCGCAGAAGTTGTCTCGCAGGTTTAGCTCGCATTTACTGTATGCTATAGTTTCATTTATCCTTGTTTACGTTATGCACATTAATACTCGGTTCTTCGTTTAAGTTGTCTCGAATAAGCTTTTCTTTTATTTTTAATATGCCTCCTCGTGTACCGCGTGATACGAGGGTTCGCATAACCGCGCTCTCGCAAGCTGGATTCTCGCAAAGGCAAATTGCTTCAGCCACAGGAGTAAACCGGCGAACAGTCAACCGGATTGTGCAGGCCTTTCGCGATGAAGGGCGCATCGAGGATGCACCTCGAGGTCGACCCCCTCGCCGCACGACTGAGGAAGAGGACTTGCTCATAGTAGCTGCTTTCTGTGATGATCCGTTTATGACAGTGAAGGAGTTGAAAACGTGCTTAAACATCCGAGCTTCTGGGACGACCATACGTCAGCGCCTACAGGAAGCTGGAATTCGATCCCGAGTGGCTGCTCAAAAGCCCCGCCTTTACGAGCGTCACCGAGCTGCACGGAAGTCGTTTGCAGAAGATCATCAGCCGTGGGGACCATCTGAATGGAATGAGGTTGTCTTTACCGACGAGGCCAGCTTCTGCAGCCGTTTCGATCAACAGCGCCGCGTCTGGAGACCGGCCTTCTGCAGGTAGGTCTTTCTGTTTGAAGACTTCAGTAGCTTTATATTAACTATATTCAGAAGATGGCTCTTGTAGGCGCGGTTTGTTTTATCTTCCGAAATTACCACTTTCAGGTATGATCCACGTTACATTCAGCAGGTCGCTGCCAGCGGGCGGCTCACTGTCAGCATTTGGGGAGCAGTGACCAGCCAGGGCTTAGGGCCGCTACATAGGCTGAGTACGCCTTTCACTGCGGGGCAGTATATTGACGTCCTGGATCATGTGCTGCTACCTTTTCTTCTTGACGGGCCATTTGCGGATGGTTGCTTCGTGCTGCAGCACGATCGTAGTCCCGTGCATCAAGCAACCGCTGTGAAAATCTACTTGGAGGAGCGGTGCATCAACAGCCTCCAATGGCCCCCAGGAGGCGCGGACCTTAATGTGATCGAAAATGTTTGGGGTCTGCTGAAGAAACGGCTCTTCAAAAGGCACCTTGCGGACGCATCAGCAGACACCCTGTGGATGGCTATTGCGGAGGAGTGGAGGATTCTACAAGCTCAGCAAGGGCTTGTGACGGCACTCTACGAGTCTCTTCCTCGTCGCATGGAAAGCGTTGTTGCTAACAACGGGGCGTATTGCAAATATTGAATCAATGTGAACATTGACATTAGGTTATTGATTAGCCAAGTGGTTAAAAACAAAGTATTTGTTACAGTATTGTTTGCAAGTCATAAATATTAGCCAGCTGTTTTATTGTACTGAATAAATTTCCGAATAAAAATTGCAAGTTTATGACAGACTCCGGTATTTTAAACCTTGAAGACATATGCGTGTCACTTCTTTATAATCCGGAGCACATTGTCACCAGCGGAGCTGCGTTGGCTATTGCTCAAGCACCGAGCCCAAAAATACGGTTTCGTGCAGCTCAGTGCATTTTGTTTTCTTTTTATTATACTTAGCATATTGAAGATCAATACCGTTTCAAAAAATATTCATGTCGAAAAACGTTGTCGCATAATTATAAAAGGCATACTAAAAATAAAGCTTGTTTGCGTAGTTAAATACAAATGGCGAGAAAAGAAAGCAATCAGTATTTGTATTTCACTCAAAAAAAGGGGGGGGAGAATAATTCGGCATGATCAGCTTCACAAGATTGTAAACAATAAGGACTAAAAAAAGCGTACAGAGAGGTGAGCATGCAGCAACAAATAAAAGCGAGAAGCCGTCGAATGGTGTAGAATATGCGACGTGTTTCCTTCTATCTTACCAAGCAGCCATCTCATTCGTGCTTGGCGATCTTGACTTCTGCAGAATCATCTCCCCTTTTCATTCGGACTACGCTCACCCGCACGCGGGATGATAACAACGGTTCCCTCGAATTGAGACGGCTTCCCCGTCCACTCCGCATGGGCTCGCCCTGACGTCATCTCTAGTTCTATCGCAAGCCACCAGTCAAGCGCCCCTCGGAAAAAAACGCGCGCTCGCGTGGAGCTATTAACTCCCGCGACGACTGTACATGAAAGAAGCACTAACACAGAGGAAACAAAATGATTGGCCCTTTTTGAATGCATCCTTTTCTTTTGCTGAAAACATACATACAAGTCACATGCTATTACACATTCAGTGGTGCGGCTTAATTTATGATGAGCACTTTTTTGTATAACTTCGAGCTTTTAGAGAAAAGATTCAATATAATAGGGTCGGACATAAATGGTTGCTATGAACTATCCTATACATTTACACATTACCTGATATCATAAAAGCACTAGAGCAGCGTAGGCGCTGTACCGCATCAATTACAAATTTGTAACCAATTAAAAGTTGGCATTTATTTAAATTATTACTATTGGCTATTATTCTTTGACAAAGAATAACTGGGCGAGTTGGTACGTTGGTAGTCTTTCAACTCCATCGAATATTCTGGTCCTTTTCGCATTTTTTCACGCATTTGCTTTTTCTAACTGCTCTGCTTTTTGTAGCGGATTTCGCCGCTAATAAAAACGTGACATCCAAACTCACTTTATTTACATCACACAATCGTAAACTTGGAAAGCGTGCCGCTTCGGCATACGCAAAGAGACCGCGCGTCTCTACGGCACAGGCATCAGCACAGGCAAGAAATCATGCTGCTCGCTCTTGTAACGTTTTTCTCGCTCCCGCTTTATGAAACAAATCGTTGGCGAGAGGCTGTTGGGACCACACGTCAGAACTAGCATGACCTGTGATTGCTTGACCTGCCGTCAGACTGCACTTGAACGCTCCGCAAAAGCGTCGTCGGGCAAGCGTCGTAGGACGGCGCCACCAACAGGCCCTCGGCTGGCCCTCGGTTCCGCCGCACGCGAATCTTTCTCACTCTGCGGAGAGAGCCATAAATTTTGAAGATACGCTCTTTTCAAATGACGAAATAACACCGGGTAGAGCATAGTTAGAATCAAGCATAGCTTAGCAAGCACACGGTACACGACAAAGTTTGAAACAGCGGCGCACTACGCAGAAACAAACGAAACTTCCTCACCGGCGCTTGCACCAGTCGGCCATGACTGTCCGCCACTTACTTGCGTTGGTAAGACGCAGCGTCTCCCAGCTCTCAGTAATCACTTGCTATTCTTGAACACGGTATTCGTAAGGAAGATATCTAAAATATCCGCTAAAACGGCTAAAAAGGAAGCGATGCTCGAAGCCTCCGGAACTCCAACGCCGGCCGAACGGAAGCTGATTGCAATACCGATGGTCATGCGCAGTTTTCAAAAGTCTCTTTTTTTGCTCTGTTTTTTTTAAAACAAAACTAAGCAAATCAATATATATTAATAATAATAATGTCACTATATTAATTTTGTAAAAAATTAACAAAAATTTAGTTCAATCTTAGGTTTTATCTAAACTTTAGGTTTTCTTTTTCAGCGTAAAACCGAAACTATCTCAAGCAATTTCTCCTTCGTCGCCAAGGCTATTCTGATTCATCTGCGCATGCTTGCACTCCTGGGATTTCGGCTTTTCTGGAAGGCTCGGCTCTCGCGGCAAATAAATAATGAGGGCAACCTCGTATTTTGAAACAATGAGCGTGCCCGTTGTTTTTCGTTTTTTTCTGGCGAGGGAAAGACACGTAAAATTTACGTCGATTTTTTTCAGCGTGGAACTCTCGATCGACTGTGTTGGCGTGTTCGTTGTTGCAATTGTCAAGCTCCTTTCACGTGAATTGAGATGTCTTAGAGTTTTGCAAGATAAATCTACACCATGAAACACTTTCGGTGAAAGCTTGAGGTTGTTACATGAAGGTGCCGATTTCTCCAGCCAATTTCAGAGCGAGCTTCCATTCATAACATTACTACGCTTATGCGGTTCAGAAGTTGATTTGCGCTGCATGTGACTATGCAAGGTGGAGCATCTTATGTCCCCGACATCGTTCTGTACTCGTCCCCTATTGAAATGGTCAACACGTTCAAGACCTTGGGCGTGTTGTTTTCAAATAACATGTCTTGGACAGCGCACTTAGATTACCTTATTTCAAAAATTGCTTGTATAATAGGTATGATACATCGACACCATCTCATTCTTGCCTCAGAGTGTTAAACAACTTCTGTATAATACATTATTTGTTTCTCATTTGAACTATTGTCATTTGGTATGGGGTACCACTACAAAAACAAATTTACATAGAATATTCTTACTACAAAAGAGAGCGTTAAGACTCGTGTGTGACGTGCCTTATCTTTTTCACACGGACCAAATTTTTGAAAAACTCGGGGTACTTAAAATACAGCAACAATATGAATACAGGCTTATCATGAAGTATAAACAAGAATATCCTGTGATAAATAGCTTCCTGCTAAGCTTGGCATCCCTTAGAAAAAGACAGCTTACACATTCTACTCGCCACTCAGATTTCTGGATGGTCGATACATCGCGTACAGATTACGGTCTTCAGATGATTAGAAATACACTTCCAACATTACTAAACACTTTCCTAAATTCGAATGTTGATATAATATCTTCTAGCCCGCGTGAGTTACGTGACAATCTGCTTTTGATATAAATATGTTGCTTATCATTTGTCTTGTCTTAATGCGGAATTTTCTTGAGCATTTTTTTTTCTCATTGTTGATTTTATGTGTAGTTGATGGCCTGTTAGTCATCTTTTTGTTTTACCACAATAGCGTTTTGTGGTTGTTTCCAATTATTTTGCTGTTACTTTTTTTTTTCTTGCTTCTGTGAAACTTGGCCTCCGCTGTGTACCTGTTGAGGGGGCTGGAGACCCGTCAAGCTGCTTTGTCAGCTTTTCTCCTGCTCCTACCATATGTGATATGGTGAATAAAGTTATTATTATATTGTTAGCCGTGCTTTCCTTTGCCTCCTGTCCTTTTGATTGCTGTGGATGCAGATATCCGAAAAAGCGTATAGTGAGCTGAGACCTGCATTACAAAAACACTGGATCATCCTGCAAACGTTCTTTGTCTACTAGCCTATGAGGCAGCACGCAAGTGGCGGTGCACTTTGAAAACAAAGACATGTGCATGCTTTTGCATCAGCAGCATCAAACAGTGCAATTGCCCTCGATCGTCTAGCTTCCGAATAGTGCTAACAGTTTTTTACAGTAAACTTTTATTCTTCAATAAAGGTAACAAATACAGTTCAGGGAAAATAAAAGCTATCTTTGCAATAAAAGTAGACTTTTCAATTGATAAATATAGTAGAAATGACTAGCTAAAATAATTATTGACAAGTTAGATAACGCTACTTTCCGTGGCGTACAATGTAGCTAACTTTTCTATTTGTGCTTTTTTAGGGCTATAGTCCATGTTGCATTTGCGACGTAAGTATGCTCTGACAGTGCCAGTGCCGGCCGTTTCCTCGGAGAACTTTTGGACCACGTGGTCTGCAGTGAAATGAGAAATGAAGCATCCCTTTGTCACATTATGTCAGCTATACCCGGTGATATTTTTTAATCAACAGGTTTTTAGAAAAAAGGGCTCGCTGCAACGTTGATGCAGTCTTCAGTGTGTCGTGCGACTCGGCGGACATTACATGGGTGGATAACCGTGGCAACATTTGTATTAATTAACTGAAATCCGTAAATTACTTTTTTTCTATTGCTGTTTTAGAGGCAGTCATTATTAGAGCCTAACCCAATCAAAACTATTCACGAAACAGCAAGGGGCTTTGAGATATTTATTTATCAAGTTTTGCACTTTCTTCCCCGATTCAAGAACCACGCGCGGCAGGGGCGGGGAAAGTGGAGAGTGACTTAGCGGTTTTGACATGGCATGTCGGTGATGGCATGTTTGTTTGTGTTAGTGAGAACTTCTCATATTGGAGTTCCATGCAATATTTAATTTTCTAGTGAAGTTACAACCCTTATAAAGTGCTGTCGGATTCAGCATGAGCAAACTTGCACACTTTTGACAGCGTGCCTTTGGTGGATGTTCCAGCATCATACTTCCAACGGTGCGTCTGAAGCGACTACGTAAGCATAACATCCTGCGCTCTGTCCAGCGCGCTGTTTTTTGATCAGGCGACGAAAGGCAGACTTTTAGCTATGAATAACCCAAAACTCGTCGCCTTTTCGCAAATTGTTTCGGTTGGGCTAGAGTTTATTCATAGCCCCTTTAAAATTGAAAATTCAACATGGTCAATTACACTGTCAAATAAAAAAGTTAATTAGACAACGTACTGTGACGTTTATTTACTCATCTAATGTCCGCCGAGCCTACAAATATCCTGTGAAAACGGCATCGGCCTATCTATCGCGTTTTTAATGTGTTGATCTTAAAAATCGCACTATATATATATATATATATGTATATATATATACATATATATGCATATAATTTGAGTACGCTAACTGCAAGCACTCAAAGTAGACCTTTAGTATACTTAAGTGCACTTCCTGTATACTGATTTTGAACTACTTTTTACCGCGGGCACTACGATTCTACTACATGTACTAGTTTTGTACGGACAAGTATACTTTCAGTCCAGCACCATTTTTACTGGAAGTATACTTTAAGTACACTTAAAGTATACATTCAGTACGAAACTACGACTGAAAGTATACTTTTAGTATACTTCAGTGCACTTCTAGTATACTGATTTTGAACGACTTTTCGCTAAGGGCACGCCGGGCCGAGTGACGGGTCGGATGCATATGGCGGGGAATAGGAGCCACAATGAGTTTGGCGCGAGCAGCGGGGGAGAGACCCGCAGTGGTAAGGGAAGCAGGACAGGGTGGGAAACCAAGGGTGGCAAGGAGACTCTGCCCTTGAGCCGTCGAGCGCAAGCGCGTCAACTGGGCAGCCTCATGCGCTTCTATAAGTTCCTCCAGGGTGTTGGTCACCCCAAGCCGCTCTAGGCAAACGGTGGCTGTGCGAACGGGGAGACCGAGCGCCAGTTTCTGCGCCTTCCGTAGTAGGGTAGACATACGTTTGTGTTCGGTCTGGGTGAGGTTGTGGTACGGTAGGTGGTAGAGTAGGCGTGTATGAATCAAGGCCTGGACAAGGCGTAAGGCATCTGCCTCTTTAAGGCCGTTTCGGCGGTTAGAGACGCGGCGTAGCATGTGCATGATTTGGTTGCACTGGGTGGTGAGTTGGTGAAGGGTTTGTGTTGCCTTAGCGTTGGATTGCAACGTGAAGCCAAGCACCCGTATGGCCGATTTAAGCGGGACGGGTTTGTCATCTAGTGTGATGGTGAGGGGAAGATCGGTTTGTCCGCGAGCGTGTTTTGTCACGACTAGTAACTCCGACTTAGTGGGGGAACATGTGAGGCCCCCACGCCGGGCATATTGCTCGATGGTTGTAGCAGCTTCCTGTAACTGAGTTTCAATGTGTCCGAGAGAGCCTGTCGTTACCCAGACAGTAATGTCATCCGCATAAAGTGCATGACGGACATCCGAGATCTCATCCAGAAGGGGAGGGAGACCTCGCATAGCAAGGTTAAACAGGAGGGGAGAGAGTACGGAACCTTGCGGAGTACCACGGTTTGCCACTGGAGCGGAGGGGGAGCGAAGGTGACCAAAAACGAGGCTGGCAGACCTGTCGCGGAGGAAATTGCGGATGTAATTGTACACCTTCGCTCCGCAGCCAGTGGCTGCCAACTGTTCAAGGACCAGGTCGTGGGACAGGTTGTCGAAGGCTCCTTTAAGATCTGCGGCAAGGACAGCTCGATATTGAGCAGTGCTCGGAGCGTCTAGAACTTCGTGTTTGAGGCGGAGCAGTACATCCTGAGTGGAAATACCACTACGGTAGCCATAGAGGGTGTCGGGAAGGGCGGAGGTGTCGGCAAAAAATTTGTGTAGGCGAAACTGTAGAACCTTCTCGAGCAGTTTGCCCAGACATGAGGTTAGGGAAATCGGGCGCAGGTTCTCCAACGAGAGGGGTTTGCCAGGCTTAGGAATCAGAACAACTGTGGCTTCCTTCCATTCCTTGGGGAGGGTACCTGACTCCCACACCTCATTCAAGTAGGTAGTAAGTTGAGTGGTGTCGGAATCAGAGAGGTTGTACAGAAGAGAGTAGCGAATCTTGTCAGGACCAGGGGATGTGTTGCGGCGAATGTCGGTGAGTGCAGCGCGAATCTCAATGTCCGTGATGGGCGCGTTAAGATAAGGAAGATCGTTGGGGGGACCCGTGTAGTCCGCGTAGCGTGGAGTGTCAGGAGGGGAAGGTAACGCTGTCGTAGCTGTGTGAGGCATTCGGAGTCTGTTAGGTTAGTGGCGTGGAGCAGTTTGTAAATGCCCTTGGCCCTGTCCGATTTGGCTTGGCCTGGTTGTATTAGATGACGGAGTAGGGACCATGTTCGTGCAGTACCGAGCGTACCATTGAGCTTGTCGCAGAGCGTATTCCAGTTTTGACCAGTGAGGTTGGCAGCATAGGTAGCAGCATCTACAGTGAGTTGTGCAATGCGTAGTTTGAGCTTCCGGTTGTGTCGTTGACGTCGCCACCGTTTGGTTAGACCGCGGCGCGCTTCCCATAGGTGAAGAAGGTGGGAGTCTATATCCGGTGCATCGGGAGTGGTGGTAAGGGTGCGCGTGTGTCGGTCTAGCCGAGTTTGCAGTGTCTGCACCCAATCAGTGAGTGTGTCGGGCGAGGTAGAAGAGGAAGATACGCGGAAGGCGGGCCAGTCCGTGATGCGGATTTTGCGTGCCTCCCCCGCGAAGTCTTTAGTGTTGATATGGGTGACAAGAATGGAATGGTCACTGCCGAGCTGTTCCTCTAGGTTGTGCCAGGTGCAGGGTGTTGTGCCACGGTAAAGGGTGAGGTCAGGACACGTGTCCCGTGCAACGCTGGTGCCAAGACGTGTAGGTGTCGATGGATCAGTAAGTAGAGTGAGATTGTGTTGTTGGATCAAAGTGTGTAGCTTGCGCCCCTTAGGTGTGTCGCGAGGGTAGCCCCAAGTGGGATGAGGAGCGTTGAAGTCGCCTGCAATGAATGTTGCACAATCCTTGCGCCGTGCGGCTTCAAACAGCGTATCAAACCGTGCGTAGCGGTCTTGGGGGCGGCTATAGACATTGAGTAGGCGGAGAGGTTTGGTGTTACGCTTGCGTGGGGAGGCGGGAAGGAGTTCAAGTAAGACATGTGGAACGGCCTGGTTGTCTAAAGTGAAGTCTACCACGGTGTGAACGCGTTTGACTAGGGTGGCCACAAAGTGGTCCTGTTCGGGATCGTTATGTGCCACATGTGTCACATATCCAGGAAGATTAGGAATGGTGCGAGGTTCTTGTAGAAAGATGATGTCGGGTGGGGGAGCGTGCGATTGAAGATACTGTATGAGGCTGCAGCGCTTTTTCGGAGGCTACGGCAATTCCACTGCCACAGAGTAAGTTCTGAAGAGGAATGTGGCGTGGCAGTTGCCATTTACAATGATCTAATAAGGGGAAGGGCCATTTGAAGAATTGTAAGTATGCTGCGGGCCCATTCTGCGTCAATAGATTCCAAAATCTTGCAGATTATGTTTGCTGCTGTTTGAAGCTTCGGAATCCACCCCTTGCTTGGAACTGTGTCTGTTGAAACGGACGGAGTCTTACGCTTTGGTGTTCGCTTTCTTGGATCGGCGGGTGTGTTTCCTGACGCTGTCGGATTTTCGAGTTGGATTAGGTCAGGTGAAATAGGCTCTTGCTTAGTTGGAGCTGCCTCTATTTTGTTACTTTTTGGAACCTTAGTTAGTGCAGCGTATGTAGGCCTCTCTGGCACCTGGTTCTCAGTCGTGGTAGCCAAAGTGTCCTGCGCAGTTGAAGAAGGCACTTCGCTTTTTCTGGGCAGCTCCGGCCATCCGGATTCATGAACCGCAGTTCTGGCAGTGCGGAAATCGACTCCGTGTTGTCTGGAGTAATTTTTTGCCTTTTTTTCCTGCCGCCATTTTGAACAGGATGGTGATGTAGCCGAGTGTGCGTCGCCGCAGTTAATGCACTTTTCTTGAGCAGAGCAGGAGTCTCTGTCCTCATGCGTGACGCTGCAGCGTTTGCACACCGGGCTGCGCTTGCAGGTTGCCTCTCGATGTCCATAGCGGCAACATTTGCGGCATTGAAGTGGATTTTCTTGGAATTGTGAAACTGCATGCCGGACATGACCGAGGTAAACATAGCTTGGCAACGTCGATCCACAGAAGGAGACCTTGATCGCTGAACTTTTGCCTAGTCGTCGAAGACGAGCAACTCTGTTTTCAGGGGACCTCAGGTTGTTGGCGATTTCTTCGTCAGTTAGCGTGGTGTCTACGTCCCTGATTACACCTGTGGCGCAATGTCTGGGAAGAGGCTCATACGCTCTGACTTTGATTCCACAGAGCACCGTGCAGCGCAGCAGCCCTCGCGTCGTCTGTCCGTTCCTTACGTCAACGGCAATGAGATTCAGGCGGTTGTTGAACCTGATTTCCAAGATACATTCAGGGAACATCTTCTCTAGAGCAAGGGACAGTTTTAGGCTACTAAGTGACGTAATTACGTGGCCCTCCTCTAATGGCGTGAAGACAACAGTAAGCCCTTCAGGCACTACTGCAGCACTGCAGACGGTCTCAGCACTTAGGCTCGAATTAGGGCTAGTCTTTTTTCGCTTTTTTCTTGTCTGGACATCTTTCCAGTCTGGTTCGTCAAAGTCCGAAAGCTCTATGTCACTGGTTGGTACAATGACTCGACGCGAAGAGGTTGTGGCACATTGCTGACCTGGAGTGATGTCCTCAGCGGTATTCATGGGCGAGTCCTTGTCTTCTGATCCAGCGATTGAGCTGCCACAGATGGAGGAAGGCAGACTGTACTGATCGGTGGAGACGTGATGACTCGAGTGTTGAGATGGTGGCCCGGAAGACATAGCCAGGTCGATTACCGTGCACCGGGAAAAAGCCCGGTGCGTGAGACCACACCGTGGACAGCAGCAGTCAACTTACGAAGGTTCTCTGGAGTTCCAACTATTCAGACCGACTGATAAGAGTAAAAATGTTAATTCAAGGGAGCGAGCTTGAAAAACGCAAGCCGTCTCGAAACACTTCTTCCTCCTCCCCGTATATGTAGAGAGTTTGGTCAATGGGAGGCACGGACAGAGCCAGGGCGTGCGGCAGACTCGAAAAGAGGGCTTGGCATGCTCTCTTGACCAACCAGAAGCCGAAAAGAATCCCCTAGCGGTGGTAGCGAGAAACAGTTCTGATCAAAGGTCTATGTTCGTAAATGGTTTAATTAAGCGCGTAAGAGTGAAGTGGTTGAAAATAGGGTGCACGTGGTTGAAAATAGGGTGCACGTGCTGTTTTGATCATGATCATGCAGACGGATGTAAGAAACGAATGCGCCGCTCAACTCTGTTTTGTTCGGACAGAGTGTGACCGCTCGGACGGCAGATTCGCGGCCCTCGGCGCTTGGTGTACGGATTATGTCGATCGTTCCGCTAGTCGCACTCTTCCACCGCTTCCACCATCATTTTGGATGAGCGTGATTGAAACATCACGTGTATCATATTTTCAGTCATCGAGAGTTACTCCAATGCAGTTATCAGGTTTGTTTCTCGCGACCACCGCCAGGGTATTATTTCCGGCTTCTGGTTGGTGACATTCGAATTTCTGAAGACGCCCTGGAACACGCCCAGCCCGCTTTCGGCGAATGGCGCCTCCTCATTTGTCTCCTATACTTCCCAACGAATGGCCAAACTCTCTACATATACGGCTCTGCACCGCCTCTGTCCGTTTCATTCTGGATGAGCGTCGTACCGGCGTGCTGTCATGTATCATTATTGTGTGATGCACGTTAAAGACGTCAAACAAGCTGCGGTATACTGCACTGCCTTTCATCTCTAACGAAGACACCATATTCCCTCAGAGCTGACTAACTTCCCGCTGTATAAACATAGGGACAACAGAATTACAATTGATGGCTCCGTTGGTCGGCACTTTTTGAACGTTGCAAAAAGGAATAACAAACGTGTCCATTAGTGACCGACCCGAGGTTCCGCAACTTTGTCGTGAAGCTGCCACACACTTGCGATCAACTTAGACCCCTCTTCGTGATGCCTCATTGTACATTATCAGTGACTCACATTATATCGCACTGTAATATTATTATCACCACTTATACGGGCCTCTCCGGCATTCATTGTACGGACTGCATGCATCTCTGTGGCGCCTGTGCTTACGAGCACAAATAAATACCTACCTACCTACAAACGAATATTTTGGTTTTATGTGTTACATCAGTGATAGCGGTTGTGTTCCTTGATGACACGGGGAAAATATTGATGCCTGCAAGGGCTACCGAAACCAGATTCTGAAGAACAGTAAGAATTAATACCATGCATAGTAGGTTGTTTAAATGCCCATACACACAGTTGCGTTCTAGTGCGTTTGACTGCGCTGCGTCAAGAAACGGAAGCGACTCAACTGCACATCTTTGCTTCGTATGAAGCGTGGAATTCTGTTCAAAGAGTATCTTGGCACGTGACATACGAAGCAGGGATGTCCTGGTTTTTCGCAGCCGCAATGCAGTCAAACACACCCAAACGCTCTCAAACGCAACTGTATATAGGCCTTTAGAAGAGCGTTACCGCTGCCTACCGCGGCCACGGTGCACTGCTCCTGGTACAGGTTGTACCAGCGTGTACCACTCCATCTTAACCCCCCCCCTCCCCTCAATGAGGGAATCATCCCCCTTCAATCCCTCACCTTTTCCTCGTGGGAGGCGGCCCTATCCGGCACAGAGCTCGGTGACCAGCAGCGACTGGTTGAGCGAGCCCGCCGAATCTGGGTGGCAAACGAAGCCCTGGACATAAGGGCACCGACCAGGACCGCAAGCAGACCAAGGCAGGTTATGAACGCGACTTTGGTTGACGGTTGGACACTCACGCAGAGCATGATCCCGGTTTGATGTTTTGTTTGCGTAGCTAAATCGGGCTGTACGTTGGCTGACGCTCGCTTCGGCCGACAAAAACCTTGATCGCCGAGCGCGGCCGAACTTTCCGTGTGTATACGAAGACATTTTTGTAGGAAGTTCGTAACGAAGGGCAGAACAAACGTATGGCCATATAAAAGTATCGAAACCGGCGGCGGAGATTCGCTGAGCTCCATATTTTGCGTGTGCTGACGACGTTTTGTCGGTTTTTATAACAGGAGACGCCTTTGCACCGCCGTGCGAAAGGCTCGATCGCGTTCGATCGCTTCGAACAGCAGCGCTGATGTGTAGAGTCACTCGCTTTTTCTTTAACGACCTTGTCAAGACTTCTTCAATACCGGCGTCAAACAAAAGCGACCGTGCTCGGCATCGTCTGCTTTTATTTTATTCGGAGACCGCCTGGCACAGGGGAGGAAGTGGAAATGGCGTAGAAGCAACTGAGGAGCCGTGTTTTTTTTTGTTTTTTTTTGCCCTTCAGTAGGCGCTCCGAGGACTCCGACTCGAGTTACTCCGTTCGGAGCTGAGGGAGCCGCTACTGAACGCGCGCAATGGAACCGAAGGCGCCGGAAACCAGGAGCCGTTTTCGCGCTTCAAACTGATGACGTCAGCTCGCTCCATGAGACAGTTAATGATTTCGCATGATTAAACAAAAAACATTTGTGTCTTTTTTCCCTCTTCCACTGGGAGTAATCTTTGGGCTTCTCCTTACCTGCTCATGTCATCTTATTTGGTAGCGGAAGTGGACGTCCGGAGGAAATATTCCTTCAGTGTACGGGAGTGCAAAACATAAAACAGGAGTCACATGTAACGCTCAAGCTACGAAGAGTGCTTCTGGAAAGCTCAATGGACCTTTTCGTAAGTTTGACCTTTGTTGCAAACTGTGGAATCCCTGCACAATTATGGATACAAGCGTCAGCTCTTTGTGTTCGATTGCACGTCAGCTGGAACAGTACTCGTGCAGCCGGAGCTCATGCCAAAGGAACAAACCCGATTGCCCCCCCCCCCCCCGGCTCGGAGCATTTCTGATTATCACCCAGAGTTTCAGATTCTCACGTTCCGCAATGCAATGTCGGTTGTTCCGCCATTGTGCAGTGGATCAGCCGACGTCTACCTAAGTCTAACATCGTCAAAACAAATAGAACTAACGTCGTGGACGCATGTGACATCTATACAAGTGAAAATGTGAAATACACTTGGCAGCAAAAAAACAAAAGACAATTATTTTATTTTTTGTTGACAGCTTCTTTTTCAATTAAATAAATGCTAAAAGTGTCCACATCGTAATTTCTTGCTTTGACATATTAGGCTCAGGTGGACGTCGCTGATAGAGAAATTTCTTCTCTCGTTTTTATCTTTTGATCCAGTTGACGTCCTCCTCTCAAATTTTCGCGCTCTATTCCAATTGCTGGCGTCCCATTTTCAGAGTTCAATCTTTCCGCGATGCATAAATTTTCTACACGGGCCAAAAAACGAGATTTTCTCAAA